>NW_019384196.1:1023551-1040002 GCF_000648655.2 Copidosoma floridanum
GAATCATCCCAAGACACTTGCAACAACCAAAGAGATTGAAATAGTATTTTAGCAAAAATTATCGTTGGAGCCAACCATCCTAAAGGGTCAAAAAATTTTGACAACTGCGCTAATAAAGTACGTTTGGTCCAGCGAACGGGTGTGTCAACGTTTACTGTAACGCAAAATCGAAACTCGTCACTACTAGGATTCCAATACAAGCCTAAAACAGAAACAATTGGTTCATCATCACTTAGGATCTTTGGCTTACTAGATAAGTGGCTTACTGGTAACTCAGCTATCAACTCAGATGAATTGGCTGACCATTTTCTCAGTGGAAATTGACCTAATTCACACAATTCAATTAGTTGCTGACATTTCATCTTAGCATCTTCTAACGTATGGCTACCAGACAAACAATCATCCACATAGAAGTCTTTACAAAGAACTTGAGCAGCTATAGGATGAGATTCAGTGTTATCCTTGGCAAGTTGTCTTAAAACATGTGTGGCCAAGTAAGGTGAACTTGTCAAACCATATGTAACAGTGTTTAAGACGTAAAATCGAATAGGTACAGATGCATTAGGTCTCCATAAAATGGCCTGAAACTCATGATCTTCAGGAGCTACCAAAACTTGTCGGAACATTTTTTCAATGTCAGTAGTAAAGACGAATTGGTAAAATCTCCATCTGATAATAATATCAAATAAGCTAAGCAACAAATTCTCTCCAGAATGTCAAATGAAATTGAGTGAGGAACTAGAATTACAAGAAGCTGATCCATTAGAAAATACTCGCAACTTGTTGTTTTTAAAAACTCCATGATAAGGTAGATAACAAGCTGCTAATTTGTCAACCGGTAATTCCTTCATATGGCCTAAAGATATATAATCAGACATGAATGCTGAATAAGCATCATGTAGAGACTTATCTCTCACAAACCTCCGTTCTAAATGATGAAAAACTGCCAACGCTGATTGGTACGATTGTCTTTGTAGTTCAGGAAGAGTTTTAGGATGAACTTTGAAAGGAAGCCGTACAACATACCTGCCAGTAGAATCTCGAGATTGTGAATTGATGAAAATCTCATCACAGGCTATCTCATCTTCACTCGAAATTTTTCGAGGCTTGAGAGGTTCCTCAATAATCCAAAACCGCTGAACTAACTTATTAAGCTGAGTTTCCTCAACATTAACCATAACTAATGATTTTTGTGACGAGTTGGATCCTGAACCAAAGGGCATCTGACCCGATAACAACCAACCAATTTGCGAAGAAGAGGCAATTGGGTAGTCAGGGGCTGATTTGCGAACTTCCTGACCGATGATAATTGCATGGACAGATGCATCTAACAAAATATCAATTTTATCTAAACTGTAAAATTCTGGATCTGCTAGAATTACATCCTTCCCATAATCTAAATTTGCCAAACGACTACCTAAAGGTGGTTCGTAGGAAGAAAATTTTCGGCACGACTAACGCATCAACAAAGTGCTCAAAACCAGACTCAAAATGAGGCCTAAATTTGAAAGCAATAGATTTACTAGCGTCCATGGAAATCAGTCCACCCACTCCTGACAGAGTCGTACTAACTGATCTCGGATACAAATGCAGCATATCACAGAGAGATTTAGTAATAAGACAACTCGGTGAGCACTGATCAATGAGAGCTCGTACCAATATGCGAGATCCATCAGTGGCATATACGAAAACACGAACAGTAGCCAAAAGCACCTTGGGTGAGACGATTTTATTACTACTACATGACNTGGAAGAAAAAAATTATGATTAAATTTAACATTACTTGCTTGGTGTATTACTATGGGAATGGGGGGGGGGGGTGACAAAACGGCGAGTGATGAGAGGTGTGCAGGAGACTAGATAGGGCAGCACGGTTGAAAGGGAGAGGGGGAGACGAAGTGTGCAGGGGACAGATGGTGAGGGTGACGGGGTAAGGGAGAAAATAAAATAAATTAGGAGGAAGACTTCCAGTAAGTGATTCTTGTTCTATGAAAATCTGTCGTTTTAAAAATTCCAGTCCCCCAAGCACGCGCCATAAAAAACTTCGTTCTAAAAACTTTTCTAATACCAAGTTGTCAAGAGTATGAACAATGGTAGAGCGACACATAAGAGTCCTAAATATGAGTTGGAAGTGTCTTCTGGATGTACTTCTTATACGACTGACTGATCTGATATCTTTTTATGTTTTTAAGCAACTCGTATTTTGCATAATATCTGTCTAGAAAGAAGTAATGCTGGCAGTTGAAAAGAGTAGAAATGTATAAAATGAGAAAGCTTCATATTTAAAAACCTTGTATTCATTGATAAATAGTGCTGTTGTTATATACCAAAATTCTTTTATTCGAAGAAAAAATTTTTTTATTCAAAGAAAAATTACATGGGCATAAGTAATTATCACAATAAATGTAATTCTTAGTATTTATAAAACACATTTCAGTAACTTTTAAGTTAATAGATAAATTTAGACTCTTAGTAAAGTAACTAAAACCGAACAAAAAATAGTTTACTATGAAACAATATTATACACTATTCTTAATGTTTATATTTACTTGATGTATCACAGAATGCTTTAGTTTCTTATTTCTTACTTTGTGAATCATTTGTACATACATTATTTACTGAGAATCAGAAAACTTTAATACAGTTTGGCAGTATAATAAAAGAAAGTGAAAGGGTTTTCAAAAAGAACTCTAAACATTTCTAACTAGTGACATTTTTTACATATTCTAAGAATCTGATTTTGTGGATCAGTGCTTTAACTGAAACTTGAAGGATTTTCAACTTTTTGTTTCTGTACGCAGCAGTTTTTTGTCTCCGAAGAATTACGTCAGTGACGCCAGTCTTACAAGTGTTCTATTTTCAGGTCTTCCAAGCTAGCTTCTTGTTTTTCTGTAAAACACATAACGAAATAAATAAATATTACTACGTATTATTTTTCTAAAACTACGATGAAAAAAGAAAAAAAATACTCACTGTAATTTAGAGATTGTTTACACCCTTAATTAACCCATAGTTTCTTAGAGAATAACTAATTCAACTGCTTTAGAAAATATGCAATATATTTCATATCTATTGATACCGTAGAAAACAAATTAATGTACTACACCTTAAAAAATGCAAAAATTTTTTATCACTTTCAAATTTGCATAATCATCTTTAACATCTTTGTACTTTTTTTTAAGACTCTCCACTTTATAATGACACTGAGTTAGAGTAAACTTTTTTTCCTTTCCACCATTCCTTCAGAGAGAGTCTTGTAAAACTTACTGTCAGTAATGACATTACTATCTACTAACTCTTGATTTTCATCGTAAAAGCTAAAGAAAGAGAAACTTGCTCTTCAGACCACAAGGTACGGACTTTATTTTTGAATCTTGTAAGTAAAAATCAAATTGTTAAGCGTTGAAGTACAAAAAAAGTATATGTATATTACTGTCATAATATTCTTTCTGACTATGTAGAAAAGTAATATGGTAGTACATTTATTTACTGGTTTTAAGATTTTACATATTGCCATGCTTTCTGACCATACATTTGCTTAAAGTTTATTCTCATAAACGATGTTTAACAAAAGAGTGTACTGCACTTTGATATTAACAAACAGGCTCATGTAAATAAACTAAGGTAAACATGTACAATATATTCACTATACACATACATACCCTGTAATATGGACAACTTGTAAGTGACTAAATATGAATAGATTGGTTGTAATCAAAGGCATATAAGAAACTAGCAGCCCCCCGTCTTGGCTTCGCCCGAGACTTACTAAACGGAACACCGTAGTATGTTGACATGTAATGAGAAACGTTTTCAGTCAGAAATTTTACGTTTATTCCTGGCACTTTTTAGAACAAAAATCTTCTTACTAAAAACATAATTGTTCGCAATCCATACAGTTTATTTGGCTGTCAAAATTAAAAAACATATAATTATGCTGAAAAGTACCATGCGTTTCTTATATCATAAAATAATCATTGGCCATAAGGAGCGGTTTATTTGCAGTTTCTGCCATGTAATTTACAAAAACGGCCATTTTTTAAAGATGTTAGAATTCTAAACTCCCAAAAACATACTAAAAAAAACATTTTTTCTCTTATTTCACAACTTTATTACCAGAGCAACAAAGTCCTAGAGCTTAATCTCTACATTTTTTATAGCTACAAACGTACAAATATATTTTCTTCTTATTTAAAACCCTGAAGTTAGATTTTTAAAGATTTAAGAAATTACTGTGAGGGTAAAATGAAAAGCTGATCTCTCAAGTAATGGATTCTTTATTTGTCGATTTTGAGGCTACTGTTCCGATCTCGATAAGTTTTCTGCGTCAGTTTTTTAAGGCCTAAAATTGTATTCATTAAATACATTTGAAGTTTCCCTTCCTGTTCACCATTTTGCGACTTTTGTAACCCTTAAAGGCTATTTTCTGTCACTTTTTTACGTTTTAATATATTCGTTGGCAAGGTAGTTCGACGTCCAATTGCCCTGAAAAAGACCGGTGGGCTTCTTAGGTAAACTCTTTCCTGACTAAAGTTTACAGCAATTGTGACTGCCTGGATACCTCAGGGTGATCTCCTCTGGCCTGCTGTTGAAGACCCAGACCGATTGGGAAAATAATTACAAAGTCCGAGGCTTTCGGGCTAGTTGAAGTGCTCTTCCCTAACGTCTCCTGGTATAACGTCGAAGACGTTGGTGTCTAAAGCACCTTTTTTCTGCAGACTCAGTTGTTTTGATGATCACAGGTGGAGAGATTAGTACAGATTGGTTCGTGATGCTTGCCCGTTGAAGACTCTCGTTGTCTCAAGTTTTTTTTTCCTTTGTAGATATTAGGTTCGTCCAACGCAGATCTTGGAGAGGATCGGTGATTCATTGTTGAATGTCTAGAGTCAAGAGGGTAATATAGGGTTGTCAGTCACCGGGGTTCCTAGCCTTGCGACGAACAACTCTGCTCGTAACGTCTGCCAGTTAATGACTGACTTAGTTTAATAGTGGCTGGTTTTACATAGCCTTTGAGTTGACGAATAGTCTCCAGAAATCGTTGTAAAAATGTATTTGTTGGCTAGGTAATTTAAACTTAGGTGGCCCTTAAAAGGACCGATTAGATTAATGGTTGAGTAGAGAACGTAAATGCTTACATTGGCCCTAAAAAGGGCAAGTAGTAAAATTTCCAGTTATTCCTTATTATTATTCTTGATGATGGAGAACCAGCTGCGGTTAGCTTGACTCTTACCCTCGGAGTCTCTGTGGACGGAAACCGTACACGAGGGACGTACGCCGCTGATCAAAAAATATTTTGTCTTCGGGTTGCTCCCCAGATCATCAACCGCTCATCGTTAGTCGGGAAAATGTGGGGATGCCGTTGGAGACATGACCACTGAAAAGGAAGCTGTTATGGCTACCCATCTCCTTCAGGGCTGTTTTCCCTGGCTTACATTTGTCGTATAAAATTCTCTGACGGTACCAGGCCAGATTGTGGTACAGCCATATAACTCAGAAGGGTTAGAGCAGAATATGCTCTGACTAGACACGTGTTCGGGTATTCTGCCGGACACGTCACCGGTTATACTACATTTTTTATGGGTGGCACTCGTCAATCCTGGAGATTCAGGGTGATAGTGGGCCTACATTACTTACTCATTGGAGAAGAGTGTCATCGGTAACCGGAATACCTAGCTGCACGACGATCATCTACATTCTCGATGCAGCTCGATGAACTGCCAGTAGACGATTGCATGAATTTCCGTGACGCTCTGGCCTCTTATAACCACACTTACTCAATTCTGTTGCAGGTGGCTTCGATTTTATGCGAACGCCACCTAGTGGATCCTACTGAACTAAAGTGAAAAGCTGGCGTTTTTTTTCAAAACTTTGAGCTTATTTATTGCTATTGTTATTTAATTTTTTAAGATAAAAACCATACTAAAACCATCTAGGAAGTGTCATGAATCAGTGTGCAAAATTTTCGCAAAATCGCCTCAGTAGTTTTCGCGGTTAGCGATTACAACGGTTTTAGCGACTTTGCTTTATATGTTAGTAAGATATAGACTGCTCGTTTTTATGTACGGCTTTAAAGCTCCAGTAGAAGGAGACACAACATGGAACGTGGGTATCTGTCTCTCTCGCATATTCTAAGTTTTGGCAATGTAAGAGAGGGATAAATACCCACGTTCGATGTTGTGTCTCCTTCTACTTGTACTTTAGCGCTGTACATAAGAACAATCAGACTATATTTCTTATGTGTCTATGCTTGTAGCTATATACAAACTTTTACATCCTACGCTTTTTCTAGTTTTATTTAAATTGTATCCTCGGATTTATTATCCTGTGGAAATTCAAAGTCGTTTTTTTTAACTGTTGGTGAAACCATGTATAGTATCTTGTGTTTTTTTACAAGTTGAGTTGCGAATACTAAATATGCCGTTAAAACAATAGTTGAAGACCATACAGTTAGAATTTTCAAAAAAACAGAGCTATACTTACCAGTTAGAGCTCTCTCATGCCCACCTGAAAAAGAAAGACGGAATTCCATGTGTTATTACTTCTGTAATACCTTTAGAAAAGCCATGTGGAATTACATAAGGTTTTACCTATGGCATTACATAAGGGGTTTTAGCTTGGTAATGCCATATGTAATTCCATTTGAAAAAACACATAGAATTACAAATTGGAAAGAGGAAAAAAATTTTGTCATCGAGAAATAACTGCAGAATACTGTAATGTGTCATTTACTGTGACCAAATAATGTTCCCATCATAAGGATAACTCTAAAACAAGGGGATTCAAGTTATATCTTAGAAATTAAAAAAAAATAAAATAAAATTTTTTTTTATAGAAGTAAAATCAGCTGAACCCCCTTGTTTTAGAGTTATCATCCCGATGGTAAGATTTATTATTAACTGCAAATAACTTATTATGGTATTTTGCAGTTATTTCTAGATGATAGAAATTTTTTCTTTTTTTAATTAGTAATTCCATGTGTTTTTCCGTATGAAATTACATATGGCATCACCAAGCTAAAACCCTTTATGTAATGCCATATATGTAAAACCATGTGTAATGCCATATGGCTTTCCTGAAAGTATTACAGAAGTAATTCTATATAGAATTCCGACATTTTTTTTCAGGTGGGTACTCTTCGGGTGTCACAAAAATTGTGTATATGTCATTATTATGGCCTAATATTTGCAGCGGAACCAAGTCACTGAAGCTTGAGTTTGGAAAATTTTTAACAGTTGTGTTGGTGTAAATAGTGTTTTTTCTCTGGTCAGATATAATTTTTTTGTGTGCTTGTAAAAGTAAAATAGCGTAGTGTAAATCTAATTTAGAGAAAAAACAAGCTTTACTGAATGTTCGAAGACTGTCACACTAAACAAATCAAGAGAATGTAGGAGGGGAAGACTGAGATTAATGTTTTTTTTTTAAATTAAGGGTGAACTTACTTCAACAATTAAAATATTTCCATAACCATCACAGTTAGTACAAACGTATGAAAGTATTAAGCGGCAAAAAACATATCACTAAACGTAATCTCTCTATCATGTTCTCTTAAAAAAAAATTTAATTAATCGACCTTTTACGGCTCCATCGTAAACCTCTTTAGAGACATTTATATTGCAACAATTATAACTGATAGAATCAACTAATTTAAGAGCATGTGATCCTCTGGCACTCATTTTACAATAAAAAATTACTTAACAATTGTATGAGAATACAAAGGCCAAGATCATAATCAGCTGATCAACTGTTGTTCACATGTGTAAAACACGGTCTGTAAGTTAAGTTGAGGTAGAGGTAGGTAGGTACCAACCTAACACTCAACCACCGTAACATGTCTGAACAAAGCCATTGCGAGTCTAGCAATATATTGCGCTAGCCCTTATCCGAAGATTCGGGTAACCAATCTGCCACTCACCTCAACAAAAACTGACCAGCTCGAAACAAGTATCATTCTTACGGTCAACGTGTCGCAAAAAATAATCTGATAAACATGACCTTGCTGTTATCAGTAGGTCCACACAGTATGCGCGTCCACAGGTGTTGTCATCAAGTACCCAAACTATCAACTAAACTCGGTCGAAAAGCTGAGCGAGCACCTCTAGGGCCTTTGCACACCCCTCGCGAGACCGCTAGCTCTTTTAAAAGGCTAGCACGAAGGTGGCTAATTGCGTGACCAATCAGCTCGTCTCGTTGGATTGACCACGCTGATAGTTGCGCTTTTTTTGTAGCCACCACCACTTACAGCTCAAACTTACAGCTAGAGTTGCCTCTTGAATAAATTTTTCCAAAAGTTGTGTAACCACTATTGAGGCAAGCTTGTTTTTCAAGGTTAAAAAATCTGATTATGTAGAATTTCTTGGAATATATCTAATTAAACAGTATAGTACAAATACCCATTTTTTCATTCGTGCTAACGTTGGTTATAAACCATTAACCATAATGGTTTAAAGAATGTTCGGACAGGTAGTAATTAGATACACTTATACAACTAAAATCGCAGAACATACGAGCTTTTAATTCCCTTCCTTTAATGAGTTATGTATTAGCCCTAATCATAGTTGTCATTTATATATTATTGAATTTGTATTAGTATTAAGCTTTTTAAGTCGGGAAAAACACTTTAAGTAACTTATTTTTCATTTATTTTTTTCGGTCTTCTAGAAATGGAATTTAACAATCATCATAATTACAGTTTGGACTGGTTGCAATAAAGTCTGACTAACTTTGTTTTAGACATATTTTATAGTTTATTTGTTAAAGAGTTCACCATTAAAAGGTGAATAACGGAACCAAAAGGCACTGTTATAGTTTAGGTAACTGCGCATTTCCCCTTTCTTTACTTCATTATTATACCGTAAATTATATAAGACCTCATAATGCTAAAAGCATTTGAAGACTAACTGCACAATCATGGGTTTGTAACCGTGTAGGTAACTTTCATCCACAGTTACCAATTTCTTTTTTCTGTCAACTAGCTTGCAAGTTTTTGTTTTAGGTTACGTTATCACATCGTAAAAAGCTGTTAGCCATATAACATTATTTGACAAAGTGATTCCTGACATATTCCATGCTTCGTTTCTCCTTGCATCGTCTGGCACATTTGATGAGTCAATCGAGAACACGCTTTTTCATGTGACACAGCTACTTCAGCACTTTTTCAGACTAATTATTTACTAATCTGTAACCTTGTGGTCGTTTAATATCAATATGATTTCTTCTTAAAAATTTTTTTTTTAGACACGCATGCATGCTGAGGCTATTGTCGTACATTCGATAAAAGGATTTACTTATAATTTTAAGAAACTTTTTCGACAAGCCACGCCAGCTCATCTGATAATTTTTACATTTTGCTTACAGTATTTTATAATTTATTTTTAGACGTTAAATATATAATCATTGGCTGCTTGTTAACTGTACTTTTTAAAGAAATTTTCTGTTTCTTGTGCAGATATACTATGAGGCGAATATACACCCAATATTGGTAAAGGACCTACATATGATTGATTTTCAGTTGTGCTAAGAAGATGTGGGAAAATGCTCTTTGCAATATAAGTCAGATCATACGCTTTGGATATACTACTCAAAGGCATGTAAAAATAACTAAGACTATCGATAAACTTTTTCTTTATAAATTCCTTTTGTGCAACATCAGTAACATTGTACTGATGTAAATAGAAAATTTAGATTATGAGATTTGAAATCTCGCGCTTGAGGATATTCTCTTACCTATTAGGGCCAATCATAAGCGTGCGCGCGTCTATTAACACACCAATAAACTCTGTTTTATACTTACCTTTGTCCAGCAGCTTGCTGCTGCTGCGGTTATCGTTAGTCAGCCTTAAACGCCCTTTTCAGTAAGTCGCTTTGCGCTCGTGTTATAATTGTCACGTGTATCGTTTTATGTATATAAGATTATTGTAACGAAAACGATTCACAATTTCGATTGACACGTAATTTCTCAGTCTGACTAAAAAATTAGTTCTGCCTTTTTTTATCTTGCATGTAAGCAAGTATTATGACTTGTTAAAGTAGAATTAAATAGAGAGATTGTTTTTTATAATAAACGGCTAAAGTGTTTAAAAGTGTGTTGTGCATTTATTATTGTGTCCTTTTATTACATCCCGTTTTCACGCTACCCCTAATCTGGCGTGCGATACAAAAAATATACAGTCCACTATCTTACTGAGTTTGATTTCGAACATGTCCCAAAGTTATTAGTCCCAAGGTTGATAGACAGAAGTGTAACGAATGTATATCAATAACAAGTTTTAGAAAGACAAAAGGGTGGATCGCATTCCACTTACAAAAATTGGAAAAAATGAAAGTTTTTTTTTTTTTTTTTAATATAATGACATTCAGCTTGCAACAATCAGTAATACTGATGTTTTACATAGTCTCAAGGTTGATGGACAGGCGGATGGATAATATACAATTAAGTAGCGTGTGAATAAAACAGTGTAACGCTTTCCACGTACAATAGCAAATAATTCGAAAAATAAAATAAAAAAAACATAATAAACAAATTACTGATAATTATATATATATTCGCAAGGTTTGTAACCCTTAGATATGAGATTTAATCATCATAATAGTAAATGAAAGAAATTAAATTGATCTAAATAAGCCTAATTATTATTGTGTCCTGACTCAAGCTCAGATACGGTACGCAATAATATTAGTTTGTGTATTGGCCTTACAAAACTAGATGAAACGGTTCTAATCTTGGCGACTCTGACGAGAGACTTGGCATCCTTATAGACTTCAACAACCATGCCTAAAGGCCATTTACCAGGTGGAGAAGACTCGTTTTTTATGAGCACGAGATCACCAGGCTTAACCGAGCGTTGAGGATTCAACCACTTGCAACGACTTTGTAAAGTGGAAAGGTATTCAAGTGACCACCTTTTCCAGAAGACTTGGAGAGATTGTGTCACTAGCTTCCAGCGTTTAAGTGGCGATACCTTTTCAGAAGAAATATCGGGCTCTGGCACAAGAAATGAAGACCTCATGATCAAAAAATGAGCAGGGGTAAGAGGATCAAGCTCAGAGGAATCATCATTAAGGCGAGCCAAGGGCCGAGAGTTGAGGCATGCCTCTATTCTACACAATAAAGTAGAAAATTCAACTACTGTCAAAATCTGATCGCCGACTACACGCTTCAAATGATGTTTAGCGGATCTGACTGCTGATTCCCATAAACCCCCAAAATGTGGAGCAGAAGCAGGAATAAAGTGCCACTGTGTACCTGATTTACCTAATTCATAGGCAAAATTAGGGTCACGACTACGTTCTACCAACATTCTTTTCAACTCAGTATCAGCACCGATGAAATTCGTGCCATGATCACTGAATAAATCAGTGCAGTGGCCACGTCTAGAAATAAATCTGTGAAAGGCAGCTATAAAGGCCTCCTTTGTATAATCCTCCACAACTTCAAGATGTACTGCACGAGTTGACATGCAGATGAAAACTGCAATGTAACCCTTGAAAGTTCCTTTACCCTTGTGTTTTGACAAGCGTATTGGAAAGGGGCCAGCATAATCGATCCCTGATTTTTGAAAAGGAGGACTCTGAGTAACACGAGAACAAGGCAAGTCTCCCATTAACTGAGTTTGTGATTTAGACTTATATCTTTTACAAGTGATGCAACGAGTAAGCTCAGCTCTTACAGTCCGTCTACCACTTACAATCCAGTACGTTTGACGGAGTGTAATAATCGTCAACTGCACTCCACCATGTAAAGTTAATCGGTGATAATAGTCAATAAGCATAAATGTCAACTGATCTCTATCTGTTAGTATCAAGGGATGTTTGGCATCATCATCAAGTAGGGCTCTACTCAATCTACCCCCAACTCTTATCAATCCGCAGTTTATAAACGGCGTAAGATTAAGCAAACGGCTAGATCGAAGTAGTGGTAAGCTATCTTCTAAACTACGATCTTGATTTTGAGTTAGTACCTTGAACTCAGCGGAAAAGTGACATTGTTGATGCTGATAAACTAGACACAGTCTAGCACAATCAATTTCTGATGTTGAAAGGTGAATCGAGTCAACTTCAATAAAAGAATACAAGTCTATAAACTGCAAACTAGCCTGTAAAGGGGGCTTAAGATCTCCAGCTATAGGTAAATATGAATTCTTTTGTTTAACTTTATGTAAACAACGGTATGTAAAACGAAGGCAATATGCTGTTACTCTTAGCAACCGTTCCCACTTGGAACAACGAGTTAATAGAGTCATATAAAAGGACTCAGAACTATTTACAAAACTATTTACAGAAGGCATTGAACTATTTACATTTATAGAGGTTGGGGCAATCATTTCTACTCCAAACTCTGGATAATTAGGGTGCAATTCATGAAGAATCTTAGGGCCCTGAAACCATAATATTTGATTCAGCAATTGGCCCGGAAGAACACCTCTAGAAGCTACATCAGCTGGATTTTGCTTTGACGTGATATAATGCCACTTAGCATATGGAGTCAATTCATGAATCTTTGAACACCTATTAGCTATGAAAACTGGCCATTTGGAAGGAAGTCCATTGAGCCAATATAGTACATTCCTAGAATCGGACCACATGTGAACTGGTATTTCTTTCAATGAATTAACATCAACGAAATGACTAACTACTGTGGATAACAATTCTGCAGCACATAGCTCTAGTCTTGGAATACTTAGCGCTTTAATCGGAGCTACTTTCGTTTTGGCTAATTGAAGATGTACAAAAATCTCACCCTCGCGTACAACGCGTAAATAAACAGCCGCTGCATAGGCGTTTTTAGAAGCGTCGGCAAAACCATGAAGTTCGAGAGATTCACAATCTAGCGAAAAATGATTCCATCTAGGTATTCGAACTTCGTTCAACAAAGGTGTTTCATTTAACCAATGAGTCCAGGTTTTAACCAAATCAGGTGACAGAGAATCATCCCAAGACACTTGCAACAACCAAAGAGATTGAAATAGTATTTTAGCAAAAATTATCGTTGGAGCCAACCATCCTAAAGGGTCAAAAAATTTTGACAACTGCGCTAATAAAGTACGTTTGGTCCAGCGAACGGGTGTGTCAACGTTTACTGTAACGCAAAATCGAAACTCGTCACTACTAGGATTCCAATACAAGCCTAAAACAGAAACAATTGGTTCATCATCACTTAGGATCTTTGGCTTACTAGATAAGTGGCTTACTGGTAACTCAGCTATCAACTCAGATGAATTGGCTGACCATTTTCTCAGTGGAAATTGACCTAATTCACACAATTCAATTAGTTGCTGACATTTAATCTTAGCATCTTCTAACGTATGGCTACCAGACAAACAATCATCCACATAGAAGTCTTCACAAAGAACTTGAGCAGCTATAGGATGAGATTCAGTGTAATCCTTGGCAAGTTGTCTTAAAACACGTGTGGCCAAGTAAGGTGAACTTGTCAAACCATATGTAACAGTGTTTAAGACGTAAGATCGAATAGGTACAGATGCATTAGGTCTCCATAAAATGGCCTGAAACTCATGATCTTCAGGAGCTACCAAAACTTGTCGGAACATTTTCTCAATGTCAGTAGTAAAGACGAATTGGTAAAATCTCCATCTGATAATAATATCAAATAAGCTAAGCAACAAATTCTCTCCAGAGTGTAAAATGGAATTGAGCGAGGAACTAGAATTACAAGAAGCTGATCCATTAAAAACTACTCGCAACTTGTTGTTTTTAAAAACTCCATGATGAGGTAGATAACAAGCTGCTAATTTGTCAACCGGTAATTCCTTCATATGGCCCAAAGATATATAATCAGACATGAATGCTGAATAAGCATCATGTAGAGACTTATCTCTCACAAACCTCCGTTCTAAATGGTGAAAAACTGCCAACGCTGATTGGTACGATTGTCTTTGTAGTTCAGGAAGAGTTTTAGGATTAACTTTGAAAGGAAGCCGTACAACATACCTGCCGGTTGAATCTCGAGAGTGTGAATTGATGAAAATCTCATCACAGGCTATCTCGTCTTTACTCAAAATTTTTCGAGGCTTGAGAGGTTCCTCAATAATCCAAAACCGCTGAACTAACTCATTAAGCTGAGTTTCCTCAACATTAACCATAACTAATGATTTTTGTGACAAGTTGGATCCTGAACCAAAGGGCATCTGACCCGATAACAACCAACCAATTTGCGAAGCAGAGGCAATTGGGTAGTCAGGGGCTAATTTGCGAACTTCCTGACCGATAATAATTGCATGGACAGATGCATCTAACAAAATATCAATTTTATCTAAACTGTAAAATTCTGGATCTGCTAGAATTACATCCTTCCCATAATCTAAATTTGCCAAACGACTACCTAGAGGTGGTTTGTAGGAAGAAATTTTTGGCACGACTAACGCATCAACAAAGTGCTCAAAACCAGACTCAAAATGAGGCCTAAATTTGAAAGCAACTGATTTACTAGCGTCCATGGAAATCAGTCCACCCACTCCTGACAGAGTCGTACTAACTGATCTCGGTTTCAAATGCAGCATATCACAGAGAGATTTAGTAATAAGACAACTCTGTGAGCACTGATCAATGAGAGCTCGTACCAATATGCGAGATCCATCAGTGGCATACACGAAAACACGAGCAGTAGCTAAAAGCACCTTGGGTGAGACGATTTTATTACTACTACATGACTGTACATTCACACTAGACTCTGAAGAAATCTGAGCTTGGTTTTGTACAGTAAAGGAGTTCGTCAAGTTATTTACAGATTTTGTTTGCTTATTTTTAGCAGAGACAGATGTAGAGCTGGACTTATCCCCTCTGTGCATAATGGTGTGATGCTTTTGGTTGCAGTGTGAACACTTACTATTACCAGAGCACTCTCGATTAAGGTGAGGACCAAAACAATTAACACAGAGACGATGGGACTTCAGAAATTTCCATTTATTGCTCCACTCCTGTGATTTAAATGAATCACAAGAGACAAGATGATGTTTTTGATTACAAAATTGGCAAACAATGGAATCTGAAACAACTGTCTGATGTGCAGTAACACCAGATATAGGCTTACTACTAGAAGATCCCATATTTTTAAACGGAGTAGTTGCGCGAATATTTACAATCTTATTTACAGGTTTACAAGGAAACGATTCCATTGTAATGATTTGTGCCGAAATGAAGTCTCGTAGTTGACCTAAAGTAGGAGGATCACTGCTACTACCTAACATTTTTTGCCAATCCTTGTTCGTTTGAAAATCAAATCTACTAACTACAAGAGCGATAAATATGTCAGCATCTCCTACTGCTCTCTCTAAAGATATCAAGGAATCAACAGAACTTATCATCTCCTTAGATATGCGCTTTATTTCAGAGCAAGAACTGCCTCTCATAGCTTGACAACTGAGAATAGTAGTTGTATACGTATTAATGAGACGACGTTTATTATCATAATACCGGGTTATGGTATCCCTGTATATAACTCTCTTTAGACAAGGGTATATTTTTAATGAGGTCTAAAGCTTCACCCTTAAGATACGCCCTAAGATGTTGATATTTAATAATAGCTGGTAATTCTTGCTTCCTATGGACTATAGCCCTATGAACATCGCGAAAATTCTCCCAACTAGCAAAATCACCATCAAATGATAGCAAGTCTATTAGAGGTAAAGAAGAGAAATTCTGAAACGAACTACCATTGGCATTAGTAGGAGGTAAGGTGCCTGTTGGATTCGAATGATCATTAAGCAAATTGAAAAAATCGTTAAAATTACCCTGAACTGAATAAAAGGTGTCTTTTCCCACTTCAAAGCACTTATTTTTAAAATAATCATGAGTTGTGGGTAAGGGTTTTATATTCATGATGTTATCATAAGTGGATTTAAACTGTTCAAAAGTATCTTTGAGTTGTTGAAGCCTAGAGTCAGCCTGACCCCTGGTCATTTTCACCTGGCTAAGTTTCTTAAAGTTTGTAAAGGAACCTTTAATTTTGTTAAACAGTTTAACTTGTACCTCATAAAGGTTATCCATTTTGATAAGGTAAATTTTAATTCAAGTAATAAATATTCAATAAATAAATACAAACCGCGCACCGTAGCCAAACTTGAGTCAGACAAAGGCCAACTAATTCAACAATAACGCTAAACGACGGTAGTGTTGTTAATTTTTACAAGTGCTTACATAAAGTTAAGTTCGCAAAAAAATATATTCAAGTCAATCGGTAAACAAAAAAACGAAAAACTATAAGGAACTGATGTTACAAACCAAAATATACAATTTTACAAACCGTGTAAACAGGACCAAGTATTCGTAGTTATGTTGAGTTCGAAAGACCTGCAGGACTTGACATCAGCAGTGCCGACTCAATAGCCTGCAGAGACAGGCAGCAGCACACGCTGACGACGAAAGGACCCGTGAAGCCAGCAGCAGCAGTGGTGTTGTCTCAATAGCCTGCAGAGGCAGGCAGCAGCACACGCTGA
>NW_019384196.1:1042844-1077129 GCF_000648655.2 Copidosoma floridanum
ATGTTTTACATAGTCCCAAGGTTGATGGACAGGCAGATGGATAATATACAATTAAGTACCGTGTGAATAAAGCAGTGGAACGCTTTCCACGTACAATAGCAAATAATTCGAAAAATAAAATAAAAAAAACATAATAAACAAATTACTGATAATTATATATATATTCGCAAGGTTTGTAACTTTTGGATATAAGATTTAATAATCATAATAGTAAATGAAAGAAAATAAATTGATCTAAGTAAGACTAATTATTATTGTGTCCCGACTCAAGCTCAGATACGGTACGCAATAATACTAGTTTGTGTATTGGCCTTACAAAACTAGATGAAGCGGTTCTAATCTTGGCAACTCTGACGAGAGACTTGGCATCCTTATAGACTTCAACAACCATGCCTAAAAGCCATTTACCAGGTGAAGAAGACTCGTTTTTTATGAGCACGAGATCACCAGGCTTAACCGAGCGTTGAGGATTCAACCACTTGCAACGACTTTGTAATATAGGAAGGTATTCAAGTGACCACCTTTTCCAGAAGACTTGGAGAGATTGTGTCACTAGCTTCCAGCGTTTAAGTGGTGATACCTTTTTTCAGAAGAAATATTAGGTTCTGGTACAAGAAATGAAGACCTCATGATCAAAAAATGAGTAGGAGTGAGAGGATCAAGCTCAGAGGAATCATCATTAAGTAAGGCTCTACTCAATCTGATGCTAATAAACTAGACACAGTTTAGCACAATCAATTTCTGATGTTGACAGGTAAATCGAGTCAACTTCAATAAAAGAATACAAGTCAATAAACTGCAAAATAGCCTGTAAAGGGGGCTTAAGATTTCCAGCTATAGGTAAATGTGAATTCCTTTGTTTAACTTTATGTGAACAACAGTATGTAAAACAAAGGCAATATGCTGTTACTCTTAGCAACCGTTCCCACTTGGAACAACGAGTTGATAGAGTCACATAAAAGGACTCAGAACTATTTACAAAACTATTTACAGAAGGCATTGAACTATTTACATTTATAGAGGTTGGGGCAATAATTTCTTTTCCAAACTCTGGATAATTAGGGTGCAATTCATGAAGAATCTTAGGGCTCTGAGACCATAATATTTGATTAAGCAATTGGCCCGGAAGAACACCTCTGGAAGCTACATCAGCTGGATTTTGCTTTGACGTGAAATAATGCCACTTAGCATATGGAGTCAATTCATGAATCTTTGAACACCTATTAGCTATGAAAACTGGCCATTTGGAAGGAAGTCCATTGAGCCAATGTATTACATTCCTAGAATCGGACCACATGTGAACTGGTATTGCTTTCAATGAATTAACATCAACGAAATGACTAACTACTGTGGATAACAATTCTGCCGCACATAGCTCTAGTCTTGGAATACTTAGCGCTTTAATCGGAGCTAATTTTGTTTTGGCTAATTGAAGATGTACAAAAATCTCACCCTCGCGTACAACGCGTAAATAAACAGCCGCTGCATAGGCGTTTTTAGAAGAGTCGGCAAAACCATAAAGTTCGAGAGATTCACAATCTAGCGAAAAATGATTCCATCTAGGTATTCGAACTTCGTTCAACAAAGGTGTTTTATTTAACCAATGAGTCCAGGTTTTAACCAAATCATGTGACAGAGAATCATCCCAAGACACTTGCAACAACCAAAGAGATTGAAATAGTATTTTAGCAAAAATTATCGTTGGAGCCAACCATCCTAAAGGGTCAAAAAATTTTGACAACTGCGCTAATAAAGTACGTTTGGTCCAGCGAACGGGTGTGTCAACGTTTACTGTAACGCAAAATCGAAACTCGTCACTACTAGGATTCCAATACAAGCCTAAAACAGAAACAATTGGTTCATCATCACTTAGGATCTTTGGCTTACTAGATAAGTGGCTTACTGGTAACTCAGCTATCAACTCAGATGAATTGGCTGACCATTTTCTCAGTGGAAATTGACCTAATTCACACAATTCAATTAGTTGCTGACATTTAATCTTAGCATCTTCTAACGTATGGCTACCAGACAAACAATCATCCACATAGAAGTCTTCACAAAGAACTTGAGCAGCTATAGGATGAGATTCAGTGTAATCCTTGGCAAGTTGTCTTAAAACACGTGTGGCCAAGTAAGGTGAACTTGTCAAACCATATGTAACAGTGTTTAAGACGTAAGATCGAATAGGTACAGATGCATTAGGTCTCCATAAAATGGCCTGAAACTCATGATCTTCAGGAGCTACCAAAACTTGTCGGAACATTTTCTCAATGTCAGTAGTAAAGACGAATTGGTAAAATCTCCATCTGATAATAATATCAAATAAGCTAAGCAACAAATTCTCTCCAGAGTGTAAAATGGAATTGAGCGAGGAACTAGAATTACAAGAAGCTGATCCATTAAAAACTACTCGCAACTTGTTGTTTTTAAAAACTCCATGATGAGGTAGATAACAAGCTGCTAATTTGTCAACCGGTAATTCCTTCATATGGCCCAAAGATATATAATCAGACATGAATGCTGAATAAGCATCATGTAGAGACTTATCTCTCACAAACCTCCGTTCTAAATGGTGAAAAACTGCCAACGCTGATTGGTACGATTGTCTTTGTAGTTCAGGAAGAGTTTTAGGATCAACTTTGAAAGGAAGCCGTACAACATACCTGCCGGTAGAATCTCGAGAGTGTGAATTGATGAAAATCTCATCACAGGCTATCTCGTCTTTACTCAAAATTTTTCGAGGCTTGAGAGGTTCCTCAATAATCCAAAACCGCTGAACTAACTCATTAAGCTGAGTTTCCTCAACATTAACCATAACTAATGATTTTTGTGACAAGTTGGATCCTGAACCAAAGGGCATCTGACCCGATAACAACCAACCAATTTGCGAAGCAGAGGCAATTGGGTAGTCAGGGGCTAATTTGCGAACTTCCTGACCGATAATAATTGCATGGACAGATGCATCTAACAAAATATCAATTTTATCTAAACTGTAAAATTCTGGATCTGCTAGAATTACATCCTTCCCATAATCTAAATTTGCCAAACGACTACCTAGAGGTGGTTCGTAGGAAGAAATTTTTGGCACGACTAACGCATCAACAAAGTGCTCAAAACCAGACTCAAAATGAGGCCTAAATTTGAAAGCAACTGATTTACTAGCGTCCATGGAAATCAGTCCACCCACTCCTGACAGAGTCGTACTAACTGATCTCGGTTTCAAATGCAGCATATCACAGAGAGATTTAGTAATAAGACAACTCTGTGAGCACTGATCAATGAGAGCTCGTACCAATATGCGAGATCCATCAGTGGCATACACGAAAACACGAGCAGTAGCTAAAAGCACCTTGGGTGAGACGATTTTATTACTACTACATGACTGTACATTCACACTAGACTCTGAAGAAATCTGAGCTTGGTTTTGTACAGTAAAGGAGTTCGTCAAGTTATTTACAGATTTTGTTTGCTTATTTTTAGCAGAGACAGATGTAGAGCTGGACTTATCCCCTCTGTGCATAATGGTGTGATGCTTTTGGTTGCAGTGTGAACACTTACTATTACCAGAGCACTCTCGATTAAGGTGAGGACCAAAACAATTAACACAGAGACGATGGGACTTCAGAAATTTCCATTTATTGCTCCACTCCTGTGATTTAAATGAATCACAAGAGACAAGATGATGTTTTTGATTACAAAATTGGCAAACAATGGAATCTGAAACAACTGTCTGATGTGCAGTAACACCAGATATAGGCTTACCACTAGAAGATCCCATATTTTTAAAAGGAGTAGTTGCGCGAATATTTACAATCTTATTTACAGGTTTACAAGGAAACGATTCCATTGTAATGATTTGTGCCGAAATGAAGTCTCGTAGTTGACCTAAAGTAGGAGGATTACTGCTACTACCTAACATTTTTTGCCAATCCTTGTTCGTTTGAAAATCAAATCTACTAACTACAAGAGCGATAAATATGTCAGCATCTCCTACTGCTCTCTCTAAAGATATCAAGGAATCAACAGAACTTATCATCTCCTTAGATATGCGCTTCATTTCAGAGCAAGAACTGCCTCTCATAGCTTGACAACTGAGAATAGTAGTTGTATACGTATTAATGAGACGACGTTTATTATCATAATACCGGGTTATGGTATCCCAGGCCTGTATATAACTCTCTTCAGACAAGGGTATATTTTTAATGAGGTCTAAAGCTTCACCCTTTAGATGCGCCCTAAGATGTTGATATTTAATAATAGCTGGTAATTCTTGCTTCCTATGGACTATAGCCCTATAAACATCGCGAAAATTCTCCCAACTAGCAAAATCACCATCAAAGGATGGCAAGTCTATTGGAGGTAAAGAAGAGAAACTCTGAAACGAACTAACATTGGCATTGGCAGGAGGTAAGGTGCCTGTTGGATTCGAATGATCATTAAGCGAATTGAAAAAATCGTTAAAATCACCCTGAACTGAATAAAAAGTATCCTCTCCCACTTCAAAGCACTCATTTTTAAAATAATCATGAGTTGTGGGTAAAGGTTTTATATTCATAATGTTATCATGAGTGGATTTAAACTGTTCAAAAGTATCTCTGAGTTGTTGAAGCCTAGAGTCAGCCTGACCCCTGGTCATTTTCACCTGGCCAAGTTTCTTAAAGTTTGTAAAGGAACCTTTAATTTTGTTAAACAGTTTAACTTGTACCTCATAAAGGTTATCCATTTTGATAAGGTAAATTTCAATTCAAGTAATAAATATTCAATAAATAAATACAAACCGCGCACCGTAGCCAAACTTGAGTCAGACAAAGGCTAACTAATTCAACAATAACGCTAAACGACGGTAGTGTTCTTAATTTTTACAAGTGCTTACATAAAGTTAAGTTCGCAAAAATATATTCAAGTCGATCGGTAAACAAAAAAACGAAAAACTATAAGGAACTGATGTTACAAACCAAAATATACAATTTTACAAACCGTGTAAACAGGACCAAGTATTCGTAGTTATGTTGAGTTCGAAAGACCTGCAGGACTTGACAGCAGCGGTGCTGACTCAATAGCCTGTATAAGTTGGCAGCAGCACACGCTGAAGATGAAAGGACCCGTGGTGCCAGCAGCAGCAGCGGTGTTGTCTCAATAGCCTGCAGAGGCAGGCAGCAGCACACGCTGACGACGAAAGGACCCGTGAAGCCAGCAGCAGCAGTGGTGTTGTCTCAATAGCCTGCAGAGGCAGGCAGCAGCACACGCTGATGACGACCAAGGCACGAGCAGTAGCAGCGGTATTGTCACAATAGCCTGCAGAGGCAGGCAGCAGCACACGCTGACGACGAAAGGACCCGTCAAGCCAGCAGCAGCAGCGGTGTTGTCTCAATAGCCTGCAGTGGCAGGCAGCAGCATACGCTGACGACGACCAAAGCACG
Organism: Copidosoma floridanum; assembly: GCF_000648655.2. Next base: position 1,048,265 of record NW_019384196.1, read on the forward strand.
AGCAGCAATGAGTCCCCAAAATAAACAATGGACTCTCTCGCACCTGACGACAAACGAATAAAGAAAAGAGAGAAAGAGATGTGGCCATAAGTGTGTGTGTGTGCGTACGGACTACGGGCCGTGCGTTGACCGCGTCAGCCTCGTCACCCGAGAAGAACGTGAAAAGAAGCCAAGATGGCCGATAAAACGACCACGTGTCTTACACAAAAGGAAAATTTCCTACACTTATATTTCACCTCCCCACATCCGGCTCGAAGGACCATGTTCGAAATCGAACTCAGTGAGATAGTGGACTGTTTATTTTTTGTATCGCACGCCGGATTTGGGGGAGCGTGAAAACGGGATGTCATAAAAGGACACAATAATAAATGCACAACACACTTTTAAACACTTTAGCCGTTTATTATAAGAAACAATCTCTCTATTTAATTCTACTTTAACAAGTCATAATACTTGCTTACATGCAAGATAAAAAAAGGCAGAACTAATTTTTTAGTCAGACTGAGAAATTACGTGTCAATCGAAATTGTGAATCGTTTTCGTTACAGTAATCTTATATACATAAAACGATACACGTGACAATTATAACACGAGCGCAAAGCGACTTACCGAAAAGGGCGTTTGAGGCTGACTAACGATAACTGCAGCAGCAGCAAGCTGCTGGACAAAGGTAAGTATAAAACAGAGTTTATTGGTGTATTAATAGACGCGCGCACGATTATGATTGGCCCTAATAGGTAAGAGAATATCCTAAAGCGCGAGATTTCAAATCTCATAAACTAAATTTTTTATTTACATCAGTACAATGTTACTGATGTTGCACACCTTTAAAATCATTTAAAGTCAAAATCATAATAATAAATGAAGTCATTTGCTTGCTACACATTTCAACAACATATTTAAAAATAAACTGTGCGTTGAATCCTTAGCCGTTGTGGGCAATACAGACAACTCGCTAAAAATGTTTTTTATGATCCAGTGCGAGATTCGTTAGTTGATTTATCGAATGAATTCGAAAAATATATATTCATGTATTCTACAGTGATTGTATTTTGTTGACACTGACTCTTGTTTCAAATCAACACAAAAATTACAAACTTGTTCCAGAATGCATAAGTTTACTACATTCATTTTTTTCTGATCGTAACGCAAGACAGATACTGACTGTGACGTCTGAAAGTCAAGATACAGTACTACGAACAGTGCTTTGTTATCAGACTTTTTAATGGCCTGTATATAACAAAGATGACAAACATTTGATCGTTTTCTACACGTATTGCAAAAAAAAATTCAACAAGCGTTGTGAGAGGGCACTTTTTATCATCCTGAAATTTAAAATATACATTTTTTAATTTTATTTTTATTATTTTATTTGTCTTACGTTTTCTTAAAATGATAAATCAAAATATATCAAATTTGCTAAGTGGAAATTTAAGGAGCTTGGGCAGAGCATTAGTGTGCACTGTCAATTACATACGAGATGCTAGAACAAATATGCACAAGGATTATTGGCAAATACGTATGATAGATATTGCACAGGAGATAGTGCAGATTACGGTGGCAAATTATCTGCGAGTCAGTTATAAAAGGCGCTGACGTGCAAGGAAGCATGTTCCTTCTCGAGCTGGCCTGAGGTGTGGAGATTTACTGCTTATTCAGACCTGAAATACTTTAATGCACCAGTACTTACCATAACGCGCATTAGCAGAAGTAAATAACAACCAAGTAGTTGAAGTACTAGTGATAGCAACGACGCTCCTTGGGTGAGGTACCTGGGTAGATTACTAGATCTGTTCTTAAGACATCAAAGGGCCGCGAGCATGACATATCCTTAAGTGACTTTTTCAGGGTAGGCCCAACATATATAACTAACTCTTCGCGACTGTCTTATACTACGTTCTAGCTGAACCACGTATCCGTAGAAGAAAATTGAGGTGTGGAAAAATTTTAAATAGCTTTATTCAAAGTTTAGTGAGAGTTAAAATTTGAAATATAATGTCAGTTTGTATCCAAGCGCAAAATTCAAATGGTCCTGAGTAATTCAAACTTTTTTAAATAAAGTAAGGTAAATGTCTGAGTAGTTGGCCACCAAAAAACTGATCCCAATACTTAGCTACTGTATAAAATACACAGATAAATCTGGTGGCCAAGTATTAGGCAATACATGTGCCCCAATAGTTGGCCACCAGCTGTTGCAAATATTTAACGTCGAGGTGGCCAAGTACTAGGATACGACAGCCTGAAGGTGGCTAACTACTGGGACTTTTACCTTCGATAAAATTGTTTGCTAATTTAGAGTTTCGCTAATTATCTGAACCAATATAAGTTAACAATATAGTGATTAAAAAAACAATTTATTTACTATAATAAAAATAAATAAAGTTAAGAAATAAAAGAATCAAGTATACTTACTTACTTTAACGTGTCTTTTCATAGGTGATAGCTGGTCCCAATATTATTTAAAGTGTATTTGAAAACTTATTTATAATGTGATTTCGTTATGTACATAACAATTTAATAAATAGAAAAATTTAATTGTTCTTTATCTAATGTTCAATTCCTTCTTAGCAGAGAAATTGATTTATACACAAAAAATTCAGTTTTCATGCATTAGAACTTTATCTTTGTGCAAAGAAACACAAATAAATTCCTTCAGAATAAAAAAGAATCGCGAAAAAAAGTCGTAAAAATAAGAAATATCAAGGAACAGATATAATTAACTTTTCAAAGAAAGAAAAAATCAACAAAGCAATGATAAAAAAATTGCTGCATATATTGCAGGGATTCATAGATTATTGAACACTTTATTTATATTTAGATTAACACTACTCCGAGATATTTTTCTTCATAGGATTGTCAACCCGAGTAATTTCGCTCTTTAACACTAGGCAACGAATACACCCACAAACATGTAATCAATAACAAAAAATATATAAAAATTCTAAGCTGTTTTTTGACTACCACCTACTAACTGAGGTTACACTCAGAGAAATGGAGGTCGTAGCAAGTATTAGTTTTTTTGTTTGTTCACACGATTTCATAATATATTTGACAAACTTACATTCTTTTGAAAATAGAGGATAGTTCACTAAACCACTCTTTATCCAAGTGATTTTTAAAACAGTTGTCATTCATAAACCGTGGGTTGCATTAATAACTTTCTTAAATTCACACTTATTTCACACTGTTGTGGTTAAAAATATTTGTAAAATTAATTAGAAGATTAATTAAGTTCTACAAGGCAAAAACATTAATGGCAAGGTATACAGTACTCCGTACTGCCACTGCCACCAATCAAATTTAGAATTTATTCAAAATGTTGTTAATTTTCGTAATACTTAAGTCGTAGTGTGTTACTTACGCATCCTTGTGTATCTACGACAATACGTGTACCATCGTATAGAAGTAGATGACCGTGACCAAAATCTTATAAAGAATATACAACAATGACTGTTATACAAGTGTGAAAAAAGTTATTCAAAATCATGAATTTTATTGAAACTGCATTCCATTTTCTGTACTCTGACCTTTACCACTCTTACTAAATAATTAGCTACTTTTCTTTGCGGTGGACCGTAGTCGCTTCTAACAAAATTCCAATAATAATGCAACCTATGTACTTTCCCCCTGATAACATAAACATAGGCTGCCGCTAAGGCTCTCGAAAGGTAGAGGTAGTCATGGTTTCTAATAGTTAGTCTGTATTGTTCCTTTACTGTATCTTCACTAAACTGTACACACCTTCACCCTCTTGTATCACTTACGATTCCACATGTAATCAACAGTGTATCGTTAATTTCAAAGTTGTTTGAGCTTTGCAGAGCACAAAACAACACTTAGATTATATTCAGACAGCTTAAAAGCCAGTCGGTTATATAAGAGCAGATATAGATATTATTTAACATTAAGTGGACGTTGCTCTACATAATTTGTAAGTTCATTAATTCTATTTAATTGTTTACACTTGTAGTTTATGGTAGCTGTTGTAATATTTATTTTCATCAAAATTATTTTAACTCAGAGACTTGAAAAGGACTGCCTTAAGTGCAGTCGAAACGTTGTCAACTGAATAAAAGACTGAACAGTAAGCCCTTGGAGTTTATTAATTCTTCGTATCATTTTCACTGTTCTTGGAGTCCTCTTATTGATAAAACAACACTTCTCAGAAATGTTTCACACGAAAATTGTGCACTATCAAGTTGTTAGGTTCACTTTGACCAACGAGCTGTCTGCGCAAATAGCTTGTACACTTTTCTAGCCAGGTATGTATCTCGACGTTTGGCAGTGGTTTTGAAAGGCATTCAGGCACCTTTTGTCCTTTATAGTTTAAGCTACGATAAAGTTTAATAATCTCAGACTAGAAAACAAAGAGTGCACGCTCTCTTCTTCCATACTGTTAATTAAAAACTGTAACAACGTACACAAAATCAATAAAAGTGAAAATAATACTTAATTTTAAGTAGCGTGCTAGTATTGCTGCTGGTAATGGTGTCAATGCTGCTGTTTTTACAAGTACTCCTAGCACTACTGCTACAGCTAGTACTGGTAGTAGAATCATTATTTTTTTTTCATCTGGAAAAATAAATCCGTCAAAAAATTTTTTGTTACTTTTATATGTTACCTGACGTTGTTTTCTCTAACAACAGAAAAACATATGTAGTAACAAAGGTAAACAGTACATCATATGGAATGTTTGTATGTGTCTCATGACTCAATTGTGCTAAGTATAAAACTTTAAGATATCACTTATTGGTACGATGTGTACCACCAAGTAAGTTGATAATATGCTACTAAAGGATAGAACCTCATAAAGCTAAGACAATTCCGAACAAAAATGTGATAGCTAACAGTGCGCAGGAACCATGACCTAATCCAATTTTTTTTTTGGAATTTTACGGGAGCGTCGTGAACAAGCTTAACCGTTGACTAACTTTTCGCGAGCTTATGTAACTAGTAAAGTTTTGTGATATCAAAGTTATTTGAGAGTTACCCATCCAGTTTAGTGAGTTTAAGCATTGTCACAAGAGATTTTAAACTCGTTAATCTCTAAAAACTTTTCCTAAAACCTTTTAACACAGCTCCAAATAATCGAGATGCACTGCACGCAGAGATCTATTGGACTGATAGTTAAAACGTTCTTATATACCATTATTTATTAAAAAAAACAAAAAAGAGAAGTGCACTAGCAAAATATTTTTCTAAAATTGAGGCTGAAAACGATGTTTTTTACTCACTTTAAAACAAGAAACCATTGTCCGACGGAAACATTCTTATTTTATAATCTTTTAAAAGAAGGCTATTAAATTATATACATTAAAATAGTAATAGTAAGTAGGACAAAACAACTGACATTATTTTTCATTGTGATAGTAACTTAGAAAGTGACAGTAGTGATATACATGTGATAAAAAGCAGTAATTGCAGTAACCAGTGATAAAAATAGTATAATTCCTGTCAGAAATAATGAATTTGTAATCTAAAGTGATTTTCATTACGTGGAGTATGTAAATTCATGTGTTGTATGATAATGAAAATGATTCAACTACGTTTGTTATTTTTATCGGTAGTAAAATAATGTTAAAGGATTCTCCAATGCTTACTATGACTGTAAAATATGTTAACAAAAATGAATCTCAGTTATGTACGGATGTTCAGAAAAAATAGAGCTTAGACGCAGTGACAAGTGCGTATGGTATAATGAAATTTACTTCAGAGAAAACAAAAAAAGTAAACATGTATGAGGATTCTATAAAAGTCTTCATAGTTGGTTGTGCCTAAACTACTAATTTAAGTTAAATAAACATTTAAAACTTGTATTTGTTCATATTGCAGCTGCCAATTGTCGTTATCAACAAAGCTCAGTACTTGATTTTTTTTTTGTACAACAATTTTTTGGAATACTCTGATTTTCTGTGAAACATAAAATGTTTAAATTAGAACCATTAGCTATATAAATATTATGACAAGGACTCTATTGTACTTTCTTTTTTTCTTACTCTACCTTTAAACAGTTATTTTATTATTAAGAAATAAAACTCGTACATGTAGATAAGCAGGCTCAGGTCATCTAAGCGGCAGCGAAAGAAGTAAGGTGAATCGTTATACTTCGTTGTAGTAAGTGTACAATGGTACAGTTTTCTGTCAGCAAAGTCTCACCAGTCTTGGTGGTGGGGGTCTGTTATGACGGTATTCTGTGTCGTAAAAACTACTGACGATCAATTTCTTTATTTATCTTACTGACTGTCACCAATACTGCCATAATGCCTATTTCATTTTTTTCCTTAATATTTTGCGTTTGTCTAAACGAAAGTAGAAGTGCTTACTGATAAGATGTTTTCCTACACGCTGAAATTTTTCTTTTTTTTTTTTTGTATCTCAAATCATTACAAGATGTACGCAAAACAAGCTCTTAATCGTGATTTTAACATCATTACCACTTAAATATAAATATAACTGTTTTATTTACAATCAGTGGGCTGAGTTACATGTAACATAAAAAACACCTAATTATCAATAAATTTCTTAATTTATGAGTTTTCTAATTGTTATCCATAAGTAAAAAGAACAAAGAGTAGATCGGCGTTCTGCGTAGCACAATCAATAAGGTCCTTAACTAGTAATCTACGTGTGGGGGATCTCAATTCTGGGAGTCAGTACAGTTTAAAAACTTTTTTTAGCATGTGTATTTATATGATGAATGTTCACTTACATTTAAATGCATATTGTATGTATAATATGAAATTTAATTTTAATATTTAATTTTATATAAATATGTGTGTACACACACACGTGCCCATGCGCACGCACACACAAACTTATTTAATTAATACACCCATACATGTATAATTTACTATATATATATAACCATACTATACATACAGTTACTTTAGTGGAGCTGTCCACGCATAACCCATAGTCTCATGGTCTCCCCACAGCCCCCTACAATACAAGGGAACATTCTTTTTATTAATCTGTAAATTGAACTAAATTCATGTGAACCCCACGCCCCTTACTGCCACTTCACATCCCTCAAGTAAACTTAGTGGCCACTCACAACCCTCCTACTGGATGACTTCCACAGAAACTTAGAACATTTTGAGAAAATGCTATAATAATCCTGTTTAAATGAAATTATGTTAAAAAAGTATACACATGGGGTAAATTTCTCACAAAATCTGTGAACTTATTGTAAAGATACTATATCACAGGGTTATCATAAAATACTAACCCCCACAGCCCCTCCCCACCCCCTAAATAAACTTATAATTTTTTGTGAGATTACTTTGTGATAAGGACAAGAGGGGCTAACTTGCCCCTCTTCATGTAAAAAAAAGAATTTTTCTTAGATATTTATTATTTTTTCATTTATCTACACCTTACCTTTACTGTACAATAATTTTAAATTGTGTTCCTTGTATTTTATCAGTTTCTGTCTAAGTAAAAATAAATTTAAAAATAAATGACAACTTAACAAACAAAGGTAGTTGACGAGGTGGACTTACATCAAATCACATAACGTTAAAATGCTGTTATATAGTACATATAGTATTTTGAATTTACTTCGCACAATTGTTTGTTAATGGTGATGGCGTGCACAGTACACAAAAAACCAGCTTATAATAAATAATTAGTTTGTCAAAAGTATTGCTCAGATTATAAAAATTATTATGTTTTAATATTTTATCTTGAAATTGAAGGCATTAATATTTATATAAGATTGTATATAAAAGTACGTGTGACTTGACGATAAAAAATTGTAAAATAAAAAAAATGAGAAACTTTTTAATTTAATCAATCTCGAAGTATCATGGGGGTTAGCGTATGAAGCACGCAAGGGACAAAGCTTCACTAGTATGTATAAATGAGTATGGAGTATAATATTCTATTAAAAGACGTGATAATACTAAATAATTTAAGTCACAAGCACGTTTTCCCACAGATAGGTATGAAAAAAAAAAAATCTGTATAGAATTTCAACAAGTACTTTTTATTGAAAGTAACTATTTTATATATTTTTTCACAAAAGTTAATAAATAAACGTCTGACAACTAGTTAATAATAGACTTTTGTACACATCAAATTGCTCTTGGATATGAATCAATGGACAAAAGTAAGATCCCCAAGACTTGTAGTAATAGGAATAATGCTTATAAGTAAATGCTTTAATGCTCTAATGCTATGATTAAGCAAGATTTGAAGATTAATATTTCTTTGAGTAATGTTCATGTCTTTTTTTACAATAGTCGTGAACTGATACATGCTCATACTGTATTATTTTAAAATCATAAAAAGAGAATAACTAAGGGTAAAGAAAGCTTAAATAAGCTGAATGTTGATAAAAATAGTAACGAAATTTGTAATAATTTAAAGGATTATGTTAGCGTATTATTACAGCTGATAAAATTTATGAGAAATTTAAAAGGTCTTTAAATTTAATTATTTTTAATTTAGCTAAGAATTCACTGCATGGTAAAAATATTGTTAAAAAGAGTATTTCTGAAGCAGATAAAGACACTGTCAGATTCTTACCATCGAAAGTCTCTAATTTTTTAAATATGAGTGTAAAGAAATTCGTTCAGTAAAAGCCTAACAAATTTAAACAAACTTGTGTTGGACTTAGATCTAAAGATGAAGTATTGCTTGTTTTAAGGAACAGTAAAAAATTTTCTGATGTGAAGATGTCAAATGACAGAACTGATTTGCAACGTCAACATTTTGCTGCTTTGAAAAGTAAAAGTATCAAGTTTAGTAAGGAAGATTCCAAAAAAAAATAAAGTTAGTGATATAACTCCTTTACCAAAATTAGTTGATATTAAAAAAAATTTAACTAAATCAAAAAAATAAATAGCTCTATAAAATCCTCTTATCTTACAAGTTATTTAATATTTTATTATAAAAATGTCAGAAAATTGAACAATAAGCTTGATAAAGTGAAATAGAATATTTCTATGTGACATCCACCACCAAATGTTGTTGTTTTGATTGAGACTTGGCTTAAGTGGAATGTCCTTAATGAAAAATTCAGCCTTTATAATTACAATGTTTAAAGATGGGATGGATCTGATGTACTTGGTTTTATTACAAAAGGTGGTGCTGCTCTTATTGCTATTAGAAATACTCATGATTCTTGTCAAGTGAAAACACATAATGACTTTGTTAGTGACATATTTGTTAAAGTCATGCTGTTCCATAAGAAATTAATAATAGGTGCATGTTACATTGCCCCGAAACCAGTTTGATAGCAATTTTTATTAAAATCATTTTAACTATATTTACTTTTTTCTACCTAAATACATAAACAGCGATTTTGCCGTTTTTAGTGACTACAACATTCTTTACATATTTTGTAAATATAACAACTATACTTTATTTGATCACTTAAAATGCAGTACCAAAGAGGCAAGGAGTTCTGCTGATTGGCTACAAGATTGTGCACCAAGGTATGGATTAATGCAATATTTTTGAGTAAACCCTGCAAAAGATCTCATTTTAGACCGTTTATCTTCTAATCTTGTTTTTGAACACTTTAATACTTCACATTATTCAGTTGATATTGATTCTGACCATTATCCGAGGTATATCTTTTTTTCATACAGTTATTTTATACATGACATTTTCATAGAATTAGTTTTAATTATAGCTGTAACTATTCTAGATGGTTTACCAAAGAACTGAAAATGTTGATTTTGGATAAGGAAGCGGCTCGTAAAAGATAAAAAAAAATTTAGGTAATTGGATGATTTAAATGAATTTAGAAACTAAGAACCTAATGTTTTATATCATCGAAAATTTTTTTTAAAGAGTGTCCTAAGCAGTCTGAATCAAGTATAAATGAAAATTGTGAAATTGTTGGTCATATATAAATAGCTAATACGTTGCAAAAGTAATCATTTTCTTACATGTAGAATAAACTTTAATGGTACTGTTAGAAAAAATTGCTGTGATTCAGCAAACTTATTTGCTGACTATGTTGCTATAATTCCTATGATTTTTGATCATGAGTGAAAAAGATGTAAAGTAAGCAATTGGTAGAATAGATTAAATATTTTTTATACTGATGTCTGAGCAGCAGGATTTTATGACTGGTAAATTTACAATTTGAAATCTATTTATTTATAATTCTAACACTGCTTGTGCAGTGAACAGATCTACTCAGAACGCGGTTTCATATGATGGACTAATTAGTAAGTTATTTAGTATGGGAGTAAGTGGTTTACATCCTCAATCAATAAAGTTCTACTAAAATAATAAAATAAGTCATGGTAATGTAAAAGAAACTCTATCTAAATCCTTAAATGTTACATTTGGTATTTCGTCAGATTTCTATTTAGACCCTTTATTATTTGTTGCCCTCAGAAATAATACTTCTACATTATTCTCAGATAATACGTGATACCTTGTTGATCCAGATGCTATTAAAATTTTTTTATAAAACTAAAAATAATAATGATAAGTTATACCCTCAGCAAGCTCTTGATCAATTGCTTCATAGTCTTCTAATAATAGTTTTAAAATCAACATTGTCAAGCCATTCTGAAATGCCCTTTTTGGATAACGAATATACCATAAGTTCTCAATAAAAATTCACACATTTCTTACTTTCTTAAGAAATACATAAGAATAACGAGAATACCCTCCCTATGTGCAGATTAAACACACAACCTGTGTTTACTAAACAGTTGTTCTACCACTTAGGCTACCAAGGAGCCATACTTTGGTTCACACTGAAAAATTAGATAAGTTCTCATCCCTAACTTTAAAGGTGTTTTTTTTACCTTAAGCTCGATTTCTAATAGGTATATGACTCTAATGCTTTTCATTTTCATTTAATTCTTGAAAAGTTTTTTTTGGAACAGAAGATATTTGAATTTTTATTGAGAATCTCTTGTATATTTGCTATTAAAAATACACATGCATACATGTTTAAAAAAAGCTTAGATAAAAATACCACTATCTATATTTATCCACTAATTAAAAATATAATGCATATGTTAATGTGACTGCTTGTATACCTATAAGAGCCATATTTAGTTTCTAACTGATTAACAAGAGTCAAAATCGTTTATTAATTCTACATAAGGCTTGAGGTATCAAATCAGCTTAAAAATTAATAATGACAACTTATTTCAACCTACGGTTTCCGCGAACCTACGGCTCCTCTGTAGCTCAAGTGGTAAAGCAACTATCTACAAGCATTAAAGTCATATACCTATTACACATTGAGCTTGAGGTGAAAAAATGGCTCAAAAATTAAGAATGAAAACTTATCTGAACCTATGCTGCAAATCAATGTACGGCTTCGTGGTAGTTTAAGCGGTAGAGAAACTATCTAGTAAACAGGCGGTTGTGCTTTCTTTCTGCTTCTGAAGAAAATATTTTTCTCATTTTTATTTATTTCTTCAGTAGTTCTCTTGAAATGAAAAATACATGAACTTCAGTTGTGTATTTTTAGTATCTTTTTTATCGAGAAAGTGCATGTATGAATGGTTTTTAGGAGTGCCTACATAAAATTGCAACCATCTACATAAATATTCTAACCAATACGATGATAAATTTTACTAATATATAAAGCAAAGTTTCTGGAACCGTTGTTGTTGGTTACCGCAAAACTACTCAACTGATAATGCTAAAGTTTTATATACCAACTCTTGACACTTTCTAGATGGCATTAGTATAGTTTTTATCTTAAGAAATTACTAATAATAGCAATAAATAAGCTAAAAGTTTCGTGAAAATACGCTGGCTTATCACTTCAGTTTAGTGGGAAACGCTAGGTAGCGTGTAAGTAAAATCAAAGCTGGCTGCAATAGAGTTAGAAAATGGTTGGTTATTACATCTCCAAGCAGAGTGCCCAAAACCATAGTCGATCATTGGTAGTGCAAGAAGCATAGAGCTGGGAGTCCTGCAGCTGAGTATCTTGGCTACTGACAACACTATTCTCTTATAGACAAGCGACTTACGTCGAACTCCATCCCAAACCACCAATATTAATGAGTGCGATAAATACAAAGGCGTTCTGAACGCTAACGTCTCCGGCGAAATACCAGGAGACGCTTAGTCAGAGCACAATCTGCTCTAGCAATTTAAAAATTCATTTCTTTTTTTCTAACCGACCTGGTATTACCAAAGCAGATTTTTCTACCTCAGTAAGCTAGGTAAAACAACCCTAAGGAGTTCGGGCAGCCACAATGGCCTTCTCTTCAGTGGTTTTACCCTTAGAGGAGGTATTCTTCGAGCCAACTTTCCAGACTAACGATGAGTGGTTGGTATTTTGGAAAATGACCCAAAAACGAGATATACTTTGGTCAGTGGCGTACCATCCTTCAGCATGGTCTCCATACACAGAAACTTCGAGAGTAAGAGTCAAGCTATCTGCAGCCAGCTTTCTATCATCAAAAATAATAAGAAGAGACAGTTGAAAATTTCACCAGTGGCTTTTTTTAGAGCCATTGCAAGTATTGACGTTCCCTACTTAAGCATCAATCTCATCGGTCCTTTTTACGGCCATGTAACGTTGAAATACCTTGCCAACAAATACATCGTTACTATCGTTTCTGGCAACTATTTGTTGACTAAAAAACTATATAAAGCTGGCCACTATGAAATCAAGTCAGTCATTCATTGACAGATGTCACGGGTGGACTTGTTCGTCGCAAGACTGGGAACTCTGGCCACTGTTGACCTTACATTACCCTCCCAACTTTGAGAATTCAACCAGAAATCACCAATCATCTCCAAGGTCTGTGCTGGGCAAACCTAACAGCTATGAAAGAAAAAAAAGCTTGAGAAAATTGAACAGGCAAGCGTCACGTTCTCCTCTCTTTACCTTAGATTACCAAAATGACTGAGCTTTGCAAAAAAAAGGTGCTTTTAAAACCAACGTCTCCAGCATAACACTAGAATACTTTAGAAAAAAGTTCTACAATTAGCTCCAACGCTTCAGACGTTGTAGTATTTCTTCTAATCAGTATGGTGCTAGAATAACAAACCAGAGAAGAACACCCTACGGTTTAGAGGTGGTCACTTGTGCTGGAAACTTTAGTAAAAAAAAAGTTCACTTAAGAAGCTCACTGGTCCTTTTTAGGGCCATCGGACATCAAACTACATTGCCAACACATATATCAGAGTTTAACAAAGTTAACAAAAACCAGCGTTTAGGGCTCACAAAAGTATTAACCATGCCAAAAGTCGCAAGAGAGCAAACTGGAAGAAAAACTTCAAATGCATACAATTCTTAATGCATACAATTTTAGGTGTCAAGAAAGTGAAATAGAGCGTTTAATGAAATTAGTGCAGCAGCATTAAAATTAACAAATAAAGAATTTCTGAAGTAAAAGATTTGTTTATTATAACCCTGACAACAATTTTTTAAATCTTCCTGATTTACAAGCAGGTAGAATATGTATTTGTATTTTTGAAGCAATAAAAAAAGGAGAGATTAAGCTCCAGCTGTATAAAGACAGTTTATTTGCTAAATTTTTAAGCTTAAAGCTTTAAGAAACAGCCCTGTTATTCAATTAAAGAGAAGAAACTGCAATATCAACGTTTCTCCAAAGCTGACGATTATTTGATGGCATTAGGAGCGCACATTATTATTCAGCATAGTTGATTTTCTTTCACTTCTCACAGCTTATTATTTGACCAAATACACTGTATGCATTCGGGACAAAAATGTTTTAAATAAGAAGATCTTTGTTCTGAGAAGTGTCAGGAATAGAAGTTAAAGTTTCAATTCGAAATGTTTAACATCACATGTCAACACACTACGGTGTTCCATTTAGTGAGTCTTGGACGAAGCCATGTCGGGGGGTGGGCAATAGTGTATCAATATTTTTGCTTGTATACCCATTAAAGCCCTTTTCAATTTTTTCATTATAATTGCACATAGGTTGATGTCTTTTCTTTTTTGTTTACTCTTTGGGCTTTCCCTATGTTGAATGGTTGACTTATTAACGGCTTCAAGATTGGTCATGAATAATGTCTGAAGATAAAGCTTATAGTGCCAATCATACTTCACTAGAGCGTTATTTGTTTTTCGCAGTACGCAAATCATTCTCAGATTCATTTGTATTTGGCTCAAAAAAACTATGGACTTTAAGGTCATTTATGCATTTTTAGCTCTTTCACGGTGAAGAAGTCATTTTGTGAATGTTTTTAAAAAATATTATTATTAAAATACTTTGTTTCTCCCATTTTAAGTGTGTCAAAGACTCTTGCTGCAAATTTTTCGATACAATAACTAGAGAAATCAAAATATAATTTTCACCCATCATCGTGCACAATATCTAGCAGATAGTAGTAAAGTTATTTAGAGTTAACATCAACAGTAAAACACCACTTGATTTTTCTTCAGCAAAAATTGTTTATTTCTATACTTGTCAATATTTCGTCTCATCATGGAGACCTCTTCAAGACTCCCACTTTTTTATGCAAAAACCTCACGCACTACAAACTATTGACGAAATATTGACAAGTATAAAAGTAAAAAATTTTTGCTCAAGTAAGCCAAGTGGTATTTTATTGTTGATATAAACCCTAAACAACATTTAAGTTATTAAAAAATGAGCAAGTAGAAGTTTCGAGGGAGTTATTCTGTCTCAGTAACTAAGTTGGTTTATAGGACAAAACGTTATTACCGACCAGGTGTCCTCATCCAGAACCTTTGATACTTTTTTCCAACGAGTTGGATCACAGTCTGTAGGAATTTTATTTCATTTGTCTTGTTTTTGTTCTTTGTATTTTTATTCATATTTGCGTTTTGTGTATATTTTATCTTTAAATTTTTTGACTGCTCAGTTATGCAATATACCATTGTGTGGCGTATGTCTTTGATCCACTAAGAATTTTTATGTATTATATAAACGGGAATAGCATTATTCCGTTTTAGTCGTTTGGCTACAAAATATATATCCTCTGTATTGGATGCATTGAGCATATATTTAGAGATGAAATATGTAAAAGTTTTTCTGTCTTGTATGTGCAAAAAAATAACCAAAATGCGTTCGAACATAAATGACAAGCGTTTTCATGTTAAAAAGATTTTGAAAGATTTTGTAAATTCTGGTTAAAAGAGATGTTTAGTTTGCAACCAACTACGATGACCGAAAGTCTCATTTTGTTTGTAAGCAAAATAAGTTCTATCTTTATTCAATATTTTATTAAAGATACTTATTTCTTAGCGCAAAGCTGATGTTGCCAGCTACATCCTCAATTAAATATTTGTGTTGAAAAAATTCAGCAAAATATCTGACACTGTAAAGGCTATCTTACAAAAACGTTTATCTTAGTTTTGGTATGATTCACTCTCAAAAATTGTTGTACCAGAACTGTTTTATCTTCTTCGTTAATTTTAGGTGTTGCTAGGATTACATACATTGCTGACCTCGTTGATGTTGCTTGGTAACTCACGTTATCTGGTGGTTAAATTTGTAAGTAAGTTAGTGCATATAACTTTGATGCTAATTTCAAGCTTGTTTGTCACAATTTATACCTCCTGTGGTGATTTTAGCACCACGTGATAACCAAAAAAACCTGATTCGCAGGGTTCTTTCTCCAAAGTATGGTAGCATTAGTTTTTCAGCACAAAAAACTCGAATTCGTCAAAAAAATTCAGTAGTAGTTTTAATGCACGGTACTCAATCAACATAGAATTTTCCAAGTATAAATACTAGCAAAAGCCCCCCTCATAAATGGCAAAAATGGCCAAAACAAGTTTTTTGCGTCTAGAAGAAAACCATACGATCGTACAAAAACAAGTTTTTCATTAAAAAAAATGTGCGATTTTAAGACGAACATGATGAGCCACGTTGGGTTTAAATTGGTTTAGCTAACATAGGGATATTTTTTAAACGTTTTTTGCTGTGGCTATACTTAATCTACAACTACTTAAACCGAAGCCACGCCTACCTCCCCCATGCATGTTTTGATCAAGTGCGTTCAAAATGAAAAAGTACTATTTTTGCAATTAATTTTTTTTTAATCAAACTATTTTTGTATTTTGAATTTGTGAGTGCAATAGAAAACGAGTTTATGGACTTAGTGTTAGTTAAATAAGTATGTATGTAAGTGTTTTCAATAGTCTTACATAATTGAAAAGAATGACTCCTTTGGAACTTTCACTTGCTCGTTTTTTGATAACTTTAACATTATTTAGGGTTACCATTCACAATAAGACACTGCTCCACTTTTTTTTATCAAAAATTTTTTTATTTACATACTAGTCAATATTTTTTCTCGTCATGGAGAGAATCTCCTTTGTTTATATCATGCTTTCTATATAAAATTAAACTATTGGTCTATAATGCGTGAGATTTTTGCGTAAAAAAGTGAGAGTCTTGAAAAGGTCTCCATAATAAAACAAACTATTGACTGGTATATAAATAAAAAAATTTTAGCTCGAAATAAGCCAAGTAGTGTTTTACTGTGGATGTAAGCCAAAAATAATTTCAAATAATCATTTTTAATAAAATCGACGATTTATACAACTGAAGCTTTTATCATAACTTTAGACATTCAAAGTAATTGCAACAATATTCTTGCTCTAAAATACTAAAAATCTAAATATGTGATTTCAGGTATTTTCCTTATTCAAATACTTCTTAATAACTGATATTTGAATACATGATCATTTTCTGCATGTTACGACATGTCTTTGATATGTCATTAACTTAGATAACTACCAACAAACAGAGTAAATTTCGTGTTTATTTTGTATTTTTAGCTCCACCTAATCGGTTTGCTGTAGTTCGTGCGATATTGAGATTTAGCGTTGTGCAATGCTAGACTAGCACTTTTATGGTCCACACATTTTATTCATCTGATGGATAGTTTTTTTCGTTAATTTATTACTGCATAAGAGTATTTTAGAGTATAAAACTAAAAAAAATAATTGAAGAGGTCTCTTTCACTTTTGTTTTTTTTTTATTTTCCATGGTAGAAGGCATGGACTTAAATTAATGTTTGGTATGTCATTTTTCTACCATTTGGTAACGTTGAGAAGAAAATGTTTTTTTCTTGATCAGTGGTTAATTTTATCTTTAAAAAAAAATTTCTAGATCTTATTTCTTTTAAAAAACATTTTTTCGGATTCATTGATAAATGAATCGCAAGCGTTAATAACAGTCTTAGCTAATTGCGTATCACTGTGTAAATTCGAAAGTACGTACATTTCTCTGATGTTTCTTTTATTTTCTAATTATTCAATAACTTTATGTAAAGGATAATGTTAGGGTAAATCATAAAGTCTGGAAGAAAAATAGTATTAAATTACTTTCGAATAATAAATCTTTTTGTAATTTTGAAAGTGTATGGCGTGAAATTACCAAACTCTGTATCTTCTTCATAAATTGAGTTTGAGATGATTTATGTAATTTCAGTTTGTTCTTAATTTTGACATAAAATTCAGTTGTTTTGAGTTATTTTGGCTCTTGTTTTATAGTTTTGGTTCTGTGTTCAGTAAATTGATAGTCCATTTCAAAATTTTTTTATGACACCAGGTTTCGTAGTCTTCTTGAAACAACTTCTTGCTTTGTTGGTAATTATTGCTGTTATAATTATAACGATAATCACCTTTATCTGATAAGGTATTAAAATAAAAAAAGAACTCCCAAAAAACTTATACCTTTCACTCTTTCCTGTTGATTTATTTTGTAAGAGCAGATAATGCTTAATTGTTATTCACTAGTTATCAAAAATAACCATGAATTATCAGCTGAAAAGAAAGACCATTGACGTTTGGTTTTCAGTGTAAATATCATTTGACAGTATTTACATACTTTATCTACAGGTGGTAATTGCATACGAATTTCACATTTGTTTATAAAATATGTTTTTTTTATTGGTTCAATAGCATATACAACAATGTACTGCTTTATCATATTGATTGAGTGTAACTTTGTATAGTCGTTAATACGAAGTATGGTCTGGTGCTACTGATAAGTAAGTGTACGATGGTCTTACGTTGGCAGATTTATTTTGTATAGGTTGAGGTATTATGACCTGATATAATCTATAAAGATTATAAGAGGTTTGATCTACAAGTGGCAAATGTAACATTACCATGGTTAGGTTTTTTTTTTTTTTTCTTCTTTTTTTCGGGTGACCACGACAGCCTACTGGCCTAGTTGCAAGGGCCACCCACTCACCACCTATGTGCAGAAGTGTATTGCCACACCCATCTTCAAACCTTTTTCCTCATATCCTACCTGAATCCATGGGCACAGTGTGAGTATCTCCGGTGGAACACCTTGCCAGTTAAGCTGACACTCTCTGCATTAATGGTGCATCGGGTCCACTAGCCACTGTGTAGCCTTTCTTCGAAGAAGACTCTATTATTCCAGGACGCCCACTCCTCCCTGGTTAAGCCAGCGTTCTCTGCCGAAGTATCGGATCCAGGCTATTGAGCATCCCCGGAGAAGCCCCATGTTTCAGGGACCACTCCTCGCCAGTAAGGCTGGCGATCCCTGCCCGACACCTGGCATCTGGTTCGCTAATCCCTACCTATAGCCCTAACACTGTTTCGTATTCACCCAGGCCCAAAGACCTGTGGGGCAAGGGAAAAATCCTGGAATTACTCTCCAAGAATATTCCATGGAAAAATCCACCCAAAACAAATCGGGTTACATAGGAACTTTTTCTGATGAAGACAGTTTTTTGAAAAAAAATCTGCATTTACTGGGAAACGAACCCACGACCCCTAGAACTGCGTTGTATCAGTAAGAAGCATACTTACCACTGAGCCAAAGCCGCTCTTACGATGGTTATGTCATCTTGATGCACAATATTTCACTGGCTTACAGTACTTATTTTGTAAGCATAAGGATTCTCAATGAGTGCTACAAGTTTTAGGTCCTTTGCTAGGTTCTTGACATCAGGGGTGCTTCTAAATAATTTTAGGGAAAACAACTCAGGATGCGCTTGACGCATTTGGTGGTGACGCAATATGATAATAATCAAATCTTTATGTAACAAATAATATGATCCAAGGTCAACTTAGTTTTTCCAAGGTAGGTTAATGAATATATCAGACATCTATCAAGAGTAACATCTTAATTTAAAGTTAATATGTCCTTACTATTAGGATGAATGAACTGTACAATGAAATGTCAAAAGAATTTATTTAATCTTTGAGTAGTTAAATGTTACAATATTAATTTATCAATACCAAGCCATATTTTGCAATGAAATCCTTCAATTTTTTCAGTGGATCAATACTCTAGTTGCCATAATCGACATGGTTAAGATCTGCGCAAGTGTGCTTGATCTTATCTGCCATAGAAAATAACGTAATATACTTTGTCAAATTACACTGTATTGTTAGCAGGTGGTAGTCACCATTTAGTGTTAATCTTAATTTACCGATGGCTTATCATAACTTAATCAAAATCTTTAAGGGGTGTATCTGTAAGAATTTGGGACGCTCTTGTTTTTATACATTCTATTTTTTTTTCTTGATATTAACTGCGTTATTGGATGTAATAAGAAATATGATATCTCATGCTTGATTTATAAGATCTTTTTCTTATTCTATGATAAGTTTTGTGTATTTCCTTATGTCTTCCAACAAAGCTGTCATGCAGCGTTTGTATTACTTTGTTACGTGCTTGAACTTTTGAATAATTAACTTAATTGTAACAGACAGTAAACTGTATAAGCACGTAATTGAATTTTGTTGATAACATTTCTGTTACTAATTAAGGTTCTTATTCGTCTGCACGTTCTTCCGTTCTTGAAATTCGAAAGGTCTAAAGACTTTGCATAATTATTTTCCTGACCGATTGAAAGCCTTTCATAAGACTTTCTAAAGTTATTAATTTGGTAATTGTTTCACTAATAACAATTAGCAGTGTATTACTGACTCCATAAGGTGTTATTAATTATTTGGCCTAGTTTTGGTTATTTTAATTTTAAATAAGTATTGTCTAGTGTCATTAAAATTGTTTCTCAATTATTTTCAACTCTTTACAGGCATATAAGAAGTGAAGTAGTGATTTGTGAGTATAAACGATTCTTTTGTAATGGTACCTGTTTGTAGATGTAGTACACATTTATATGTTTTTTGTGTATTCTAATCAATGTTAAATATAACTAAGAAATCGAATAGTATGATTTGATAAAGTACAGACAGGTAATCGTGGTTTTATACTAAGGTTATGATTCAAGAATAAAATACAATGGCAATAAAAAAAGCAATCAAGAGAGGTTGTATAATGGCATAAAAAGACTGAGAATAAGGTACAGGAGCTGCGGGATGGCTGTGAGGTGATACATATAAAATGGGGTGCTGTAAGAGGCTGCGGTAAGGGTCTAAGATATTAAAAGTAAGTGAAAAAGCAGCAAAACTTTTTTTGCTTAATAAAGGTGGTTTGGTTGCATAATATTAATAAAGTTGCTTTAATAAGCTAAAAAAAGGGTGCGAAGGTTGTAGAGGGATGAAGAGAGATTATGTTCAACTTAGAAAAAATCATAACAACAATCACAGTTTTACCATATTCTTAGAGTTTGTGTGTTGAGTAACGTGATGGGGCAAAAAGGCTATTAGTTATACCTTAAATAAATTAACTTCATAAAAATATAAATCTAAAAATTACTGTGCAAGAGGTCCTAGTGTTATGTTAATCGTACAGCGTGCAAACTTTATTAAGATACTGTTAGCTAGTTAACACTTACTTTCTTTAAGAGATTTCTCTTATTACTGATTTCAAAGCCTTTTCTGTCGATGAATACTTGAAACTTTCTAGTGAAGAATTATTTTCATTAAGTGGGTTTTTGCTCATTGATATTTAGGCGTAAATGCAGTTAGGAAATTGTGATGGCTAGGTGTTTAAAGTCCAGCCTAACAAACCTTTATATACTATTAGGCTTCCTAATTTTTTGACCTTACTTTAGTTCCAGAAGTTATTACTCATATTTAAGCTCTTGAAAAATAATAGATTGTCTTAAAACTAGCCTTGTTTACAAAATGGCATTATCAAACTGTCACAATAATTTTCTGATCAGTAAACTAATGATTGCTAAATAGTGTTTATTAAATGCATTTAAAAATTATCCATATTATAAATAAGCTTTTACTCCAAAATATTTTTCTACTTTTCTGACAATGACAAACACTTTTTACCCTGGCCTATTTATTTTCACTATTTTATTTTAAAGTTACATCCTGAAGAAGGTTCTCGAATATGCCATAATAGACAAATTGAAAAAACGGGTTCGGCACTTCATCAGTAATTCAGTACTTTACTACGCACGTGTCTCTATATACATGGTGGGCCATTTTGATGTATGTATCTAAATATGTCGCCAGAGGGGCCACCTACTAAGAAATGACCTTAACAAAATATCAATAAGCACAAAGGAGGATATCTAATAGTGACCTTTAATTCGACCTTGACCTTAGTTTTTAAGTTTATTCTGACGTTAGAACAGATAAAAAAAATGAAACTACCAAAAACAATACAAATAAGATTTTAAAAGAAAAGCCTAGCTTAAAAATTGTAGCATCTTTTGGAGACGTTAAATAATCTTGCCTCCGTTTTTTGTTATTTTTAAAGGTCATTCTAAAGACAAAATCCTTGAAAAATAACACAATATTGTTAAAAATTATCTTATACAAAACAAATTTAGAACAATTTTTCAAAATTCCTTGTTAGTATTTTTATTTCTTTAACCACATTGTGAGTTTAACGACTGTTACTTGCCATATCAATGTTGAAATACATGTGATGAGCCTTAATATCTCTGTTAATACAACATAATCACTAAATTGTATGCATTAAAAATGTTTATGATGATGGAAATCGTTAGATTGCCACAATGATTCAGACTTTGGTAATACTTTCATGGTCTTCCAAACATCAAAGTAGTATTTTTCTTCGGGCCTTACCTCACTTTAGGCGTTACCTAGTAGTTCATCCAGACTGCTGTTGGTAAACCATATTTTTAAAGTATTATCGCATCTTCTTGGCACCATTATTATTTTTATGATTCCATACATTGGATAGTTAGCCGTTCAAGAAGTTTTATAGTAAAAAATTGCGCACTCTCCCTAAATGTTGTAAATATTACATTTGTCTGCTTTGTTTTTTCCCTACTGTAAGTTGCGCATTTATCTAGTGTATGTGATTGTTTTAACTTTGTATAATCGATTTCACTCATCAGAGTAAGTCTGCACATAAAACGTTGAGATTACCACTCAGTTTTGCAGTAATTTTTTTTTCTTCGTTATTAATGTAAGGGAAATGAATTTTCATTGTGAAGGTAGTGCAAAAGCTCATTAGTGTAAGAAATCTATGATCTTTGTGCTATGCAGTTGCTTAAAAGTTGTTTCTTTTATTAATATTATGTACGAAAAGCTTTTGATACTTTATCTGCATACGCGTAAGACTGTGTTTTACAATAATTTATAAGTGTTTTACAGTGTAGCAAATTAAACAAAACAAAATTAAAGTTAAACAGTCCTTTCGTTTAAGGGGAGTTTTAGTAATAGCTGATCATCCTACTAAGGAAATCGTTGACATAATAATGATGTTATGACAATGTGATAACAATTATCGTATAGTGGCAAGGCGTTACGCTCAAATTTTTTCAGATAGAAGGCAATCTAGCGATGTGACAATTGGCAGTTTAACCATTAGAGCTCGTCAATGACACTTTTTTCGCCTACGTAGGCGTCACAAATATAATGAAGACGATACTTGTATTCTTACTATTCTTGCATCCGTTTATCTTGATCCTCACATAAGTAGTCGTCAAGTTGAAAGGAAGATAGGTTTACCGAGAAGAATATTTTTGAGAATTCTGAGAAGACTTAATCATCATGCTTATCACATTACACTTGTTTAAGTACTGAGACAAAATTATATATAACTATGTATTCAATTTTGCCGATGGGCTTTGCGAAATATAGAAAAAGATTAACATTTTTTTTATTTTGTGCTTTTTTCTGATGAGGCTAAATTTGGTAGTGATGGCCAAGATAGTAGGCCCAGTTGCCATGAATGGTCGAATAAGAGCCCCCAGTGTCACAAACGTGCAGACCATCAGCACCGATGGAGTATGATGCAGAATTGTAAACGGATATCTTATCAGACCTCACTTTTTTGAGCAAAATGTTAATAGTACTACATATTTGAAATTAATTAAGAATCATTTGCCCGATTTGTTTGAGCATATCCATTTCAAAACAAGACGAAGAATGTGGTTTCAGCAAAGTGGCGCTCCACTACATTTCGCCTATACTGTACGTACGTTTTTGAATCAAAATTATAATGGCAGATAGAGTTGCAGAGAAGATCTAGTTGACTGGCCAACAAAGTAACCTGTCTTAACATCTTTAGACTCATATTTATGGGGATATTCAAAAAATGAGGCTTACTAACATTGGCCCATTTGTAGAGAAAATATGCAAGACCACATTCCTGAAGCATGCACTGCAAATCCAAGATGAACTTTGTTGAACACCGTTCGTCATACTTTACCGAAGCAAGAAAAATCACAATAAAAAAGCATCCACAATTGGAAAGGCAAAAAAAATCACGGTAAAAAAGCACCCTAAAGTACACAGTCCTTACTACGTCCACGTCGTTGTTTCTAAGGAGAGCTTAAAATAAGTGTAGGGCCCGAAAATACATTTTTCTACCAAGAAATACTACTTTTATGTTTGGAAGATCTTGTAAGTATTACGAGGGTTAGAATTATTCTCGCAATCTAATGATTTCCATCAACATTAACAACTTTCATTAGCATGATTTTATAATTATGTCGTACCAAAAGAGATGTTTGGGCCCATTGCATGTATTTTATTTTTGATATGATGACTAACAACTATTAAAAACACATTGTGGTTCAAGAAGTATAAATATAAATAAGAAATTGAAATAACTTATCCTGATTTGCTTCCTATGATATAATTTTTAACAACATTTTGTGTTATCTTTTAGGGATTTTAACCTCAGAATAACCTTAAAAATTTATGAAAAACGGACGCAAGCTCCTGTTTCATGCCTCCAAAGGTGTTAAAACTGTAAAGTTAGGTCTTTTCTCAAAAGTCTTATTTTTACTGTTTCTATTAGTCTTATTGTATTTTCTATGTATTTTAACCTCAAAATAAACTTAAAAACCGAGTTCAAGGTCAAATTTAAGCACACTACTGTATGTCTCTCTTTGCATCTAGTAACTTGTTATGAGGACATTTTTAAATAAGTGGCACTTCTGGCAAAATATTAAGATACATGGATTACAATGGCTTATCCTTCAATTAACCTCTTAAGGTCAATAAAAAAACCTTGTTTTCAGCATTTTCAACATAAAACTTTATGGTTTTTCAGAGTTTGAAATTAAGAATATGGATTCACATCTGAGGAACAAGACTAAACCTTATAATGACCTTGAAAACTGAAGTAAAGGTCAAATTTATAGTCACTTTTAGATGACCTCCTTTGTACCTCCCAACTATTGTTGAGGTCATTTTTTAATAGGTGTCTTTTCTAGGCAAACATTTGGATGCATAGATTAAAATACACCACTGTGTATATACACATGTATGTATACATTTATTTATGTCATTTTTTAAAACAAATGGCTGAGTATTTTTGTTAAGGTAATTTATTATGAACTGTCAGAAAACTTCCCGAGGAAAAGTTGCTTCGTTTCGTCCCAGGAAGGTCAATGCAAAGTTTTAAATTAAAATGTTTTATTTTACAGATTTCACAAACAATTTTAAAAACAAGTATACGCTGTGTAACAATTAGGTATTGCGTGGCAAACGTTTTCTGCTGCCCCCGCGTTGTCTGTTATACAGTGTTTTTTTTGCACACATTTCTTTTTCCTGCAATAATTTCGAATTTTGTTCCCATTTCCACTATTGTTTATGATTGTGATTCGTCAATCTTACTATTTAAACCATCATAATGAGTGTGAAACAATCAAGTTTTGAGCTTTATTATTTTGACCCTTTGACTGATGAAAGGTATAAAAAGGTAGAAGTAAGCTTAGCGTAGTCTCAAAATTTGAAGAGTATACGTCTTGTTTATTAACATTTGAGCACTAAAACCTTCTAGTTATACTTTAAGGCAAGTAAACTTGCTGCAGGTTCTTACACAATAATAGTTCTACTACTTGGATATCTCTGTAAACCTTACAAAGTTAAGGCTGCATACTTGTATTTGTCACAAAACTAACGTGTTAAAATTTTGTCACAGAAAACCATGGCAGAAAGAAGAGATATTTGACAGAAGCATTAGAATTTTCCGGGCAACAATTGGACCATCAGGAGGAAAGCGAGGCTATCAAGGAATCACTGGACAAGCAACGACTGGCCTTGCATGGTATATAAATGGTTTGATTGCTCCAGAACTTTACCTACGTCGTGGCCTCACCTATATTTTCCAAGTCTACGGTGGAAACAACCCTCACAGCTCAAATCTCTATCACCCATTAATTGTAACAGATGAGTGCCATGGTGGTTATGGTCGGCTAAGTGACGTGGCACAAATGAAAGTGCGTGTACTTGCTGGTGTCGAGTTTACCAGAAGAGGCAGACCCATGCCAACTGCTGGTACGTACTATGGTTTAATCTAAATGTATAGTTCTTTGTCTAAATATAAAGGTAAATAATGTTAAGTAAAAGCTAGTTAGGATGTTGTATTCATATTTAGATAGTTTAGTAGGAGCCATTATTACATATTATTAAACGTAATGAAGATATACATCAAAGTAGCTACTAACAGGAAAGTATCAAATGTGTATTCATTGTATGCACAAGACAACTAGCAATGGTGTGTAGTTGCAATGTAAGCATAACATTACTGGATACACAATAATAAAAATATTTCACTTTTTTTACGAAATATGATTTTTCAAAGTGATTTATTAACATGCACATGTCATTCACACGATACAAACAATGTTGAGCAGAGTAACCTAAACTAGTTTCATAAAGTAGTACAGTTAAAGCATACATTTAACTATCACAACAGGACTTGGTTGTTCCTCTACTTAACTTTTTTTAATGTGTACATGACAAGGGCATGAGAATCACTTTACAAATTTCAAAAACTAAAGGAAATATTTTGATTACATATTCTCCAATTATATAATAAAGCTACAGTACTTCGATTGCCTATAATATATACTCATTTAGACATTGACGTAGTATGTATTGATAAATATAACATTTACATTGGAAAGCATTGCCATTAAAGCGTAAGTTCTTTTTATGTGGTCAGCAAATAAGACTATGATACTTTAAAATGTATTTATTAACAATGTAAAAAGAAGCACAAAAATTTTCTGAATAGCTAAATCATTTTGAAAATTAAACATGCTATAGTTAAATTTACGTAGTACATGTTAGTTGAATAAGCAAGAATTTTGTCTGTAAGACCACTAAATACAGACCCCTTAGTTTGTAACTCTATGAAAAATGGTACGATAGAATTCAGTTAGAAGATAAAAAATAAACTAAACTGAACTGGAGAATGCTTACCAAAACTGTTTTTCTTATCAGGTTATATGATTTTCTTTTTGCATCTTAAGCTTAAACTTAGATTCTCAGACATAAGATTGGCATGAACGTCAAACACTACCCGAAAATTATTATAATTGATAGCTTATAAAAGAAAGTAATGACCAAGCTAATCTGCTGTGATTCTAATTGTTTCCAAACATCGTCACAGCCAGATATTGTTGTGTCAACATGAACAAAAAGTAATTTTTCTATTTCGTTTTTATATGATTTATCGTCCTAACCGATGATAATACTTTTTCTTTTTCAATCTCCCCTCCTATTAAATACTTTTTTTGCTTCAAACTTCAATAAGAAACTGAATCAACGTAAATAATTACGTTTATCTCTTACAGAACTTAGTAACTAATCTGTTACTATTTTTTCTTTCAATTAATTATTACATTTATGTTGATAATCAAGAACGTTAAAGCACTTACAATTCTTACTTTAATTTGTTATGTACTTATAACGTAAAAAATTTGCAAAATGTCCTACTTTTCTCTGATATTTTACTGAAAGCCAAGGGTATCAGGATCACTTCTTGTTGAGGGACTTAATTTTAACTTAAGCTATGGGAAACGTTTTTGGCCCTTAAAATCTGAAATCTGTGGGCTGTATGCATTTAAAGTACTAAGAAACTTTAAAGGTTGTGCATTTCCTCACTGTATCACAATATTTGCCAGCGTCAATGAGACAATGACACAACAATGGAACGTTAAAATATCTTATGAACTTGCTCAAGTAGACAATTCCCTGATTTAACAACAAACCAAACTAAACACATCAAAAAAGTTTTTTATTAAAACATAATCACTCTCTATACTTGCGACTACAGTACTTCTTCTAAAATGATCTTGCTTTTTTTCTATTATATCAATGAAAATTTAAGACTTTTTCTTTTTAGTGTAAATGTAAGGATCAAACGTGTTTAAAATATGGTCTTGACCATTTTGTTTTAGTGTCATCTTTTTAGTTAAGTAATAATATTTATTTAAAAAATACGGATAATATTAATAAATAATTATTGTAAACTGAAGTAAAGGTCAAATTTNTTATTAAAAAAATTAAAAAAAGTTATTTTTTAAAAATAAAATCTATTCAGATAACTTGTACAAGGTTTTGGTGTAAATTATATTACTGATAAGTAATTTACATCCATCACTGATTGCTGTTACTGCTGCTTCAGAGTTCTCTAATACTATGTGCAGTAATTTTCAGTGGTTCCTAAAACTACACGAATAAGTTCGTTGCTGGTAAGATATTCCGGTTTCTCTTATCTCTAATATCACTGGAACCACTTTCGGTGGGCCCCCTTCGTTGTACCTTGCTCCTTAGCGTAGTCCAATACTATTTATTTTCTTGAAATACACCCAAGTTTCCTCAGTCAACACGTCCTGCCTTACTCGTATAAGGTACTCGCGAGTCGTGAGAGTCAAGAGTAGACTAAAATTTTAGAGGACCAGTGGAGGACCTGAAAAGAGCAATTTTTCCTTTTAATGGTGAGTTTTTACAGCGTCAGAGCGAGTAAAAGTGGCCTTTGGTTGAATTAGATCAACTGATAAGTGATGTTTTTGCAGACTGCGTTGACAACAAAACCATAGACTTGCACGATGATGTTACTTGTTATTGAGTTCAAATATAAGGGAATAACAATACAACAATACCAATTGCATTTTTCTGACAAGTGAAATTAAGTTTTTTGTATCAGTGATGATGAAAGCTTGCATAAGCAATAAAATAACGCTAAATGCAAGTTTAAGTATGTCAGCTAGTTTAGAAATTTCGCAATTGATTCTATTAGAGATTTCACACTCAATTTTAAGTATAATAAATAATGTGTTAATTACAATTCTTAAACAAGTATACATTAGTAGAAATGGCCAATCAATGAGCAAGTAAACTATTCATGCATACATTTAATACGATTTATGCATTCATACATGTTACGTACAATTTCAGTACATACATGAATTCTTACAACGAGGCTGGCCGTATTATATGTCATCATGTTATGAAATATTCACCTCAGAGTTAATACACACACGGAAAAAGCAAACAAGGTAGTACTCTAGGATGACTTGATGTATAATAGATTGTACAAACGCATATGCAAACGTAATGCACGCGTATGAATGTTACATATATATATATATCAATAGAATCATTACACCATTACACGATTACTGCCTGTACTTTACCTTAAAAATTCCGTGATGAGTATGGGATGATCAGATGAAGGAGAATCACACAAATATTGTTCTGCACTCTACCAATCAACAGATGGCGTAACAGAGGTTGTACAGTACAGTACTGGGTAAACGACGCATGTTGGTCGTATTAGTTATGTACTTATAACGTAAAA
>NW_019384196.1:1078086-1092656 GCF_000648655.2 Copidosoma floridanum
ATACATTACATACCTTATAATAATCCGTATTATTTTCTACTTATTTTTAATCCTAATCATTTTGAAAAAATTTCTTACTTATGTTTTTTTTTTTTCATATTTATAGTTATTTTTTGATAAATTTTGATGAAAGTTAGGAAAAATATTAACTTTTTTTATACTAAATTTATTTTCGTGTAATTTTTTTTATTGCTGACAGTTACTTCTATTAACATGCTATAGGAACATTGAATTTTGATAATTGTGTCACTTGGCAAGTACTAGATAGGCAATTACAGGGTACTTGAGATTTACTTGGCAGATTAATGGTGAGTACTCGAGACAAGTACGTTAAGTTTTTCCTAGTACTTACAGCGTACCTAACAAGTCTTTGTCGAGTATTCGTTGAGTTTCGCTTAGTATCTGTCATGTGTTCACCCAGTACTCGTTAACTACCTACTGAATGACCAGCAAGTAGCCGTCTTGTACCTTTAAAGTATCCGTCAATTACCCGTTCAGTTCCTGCAAGTACCTGCCAAGTAACTGTCCAGTATCCGTCAAGTCCCTGACAAGTATCTAACAAACGCCTTTTGAATACCTGTCAATTGTCTGTAAAGTATCTATCAAGGGTTCACCAAAATTACCTGTCAAGTCTTACCAAGTGATCCTGAGGTCCCGCAAAGTGCTCATTAAGTACCCACAAAGTGGTCATCAAGTGCCTGCCAAGTGCGTGCCAATGGTCTAATAAGTACCTGGTTAGTACCCACAGAGTATCTAGCAAGTACCTGCCAAATACCCTTTAATTATTTGTGAATTGCATACCAAGTATCCATCAAGTATTTGCCATTCGCCTGTCAAATCTTTCCAAGTTTCTGTATGTTCCATTAAATTGCCCATTCGTTACCAGCAAACTGCCACTGAATTACCCACAAAGAGACCATCAAGTACCCAGTAGTAAAAGCCCACCATGTGCCCGCCAGTACCTCCTAAATTCCCGCCATGTATCCGTCAAGTGCTAGTTAAGTGCTGCTTAGTGATTGATAGGTATCAGCCTGATGATGCCTATCAAGTGCTAGTGCTGTTTGATTGGGTCCTAGTTAAACTCAAGTGAATCATCAGCAATTTTCTGGTATAGCTTGATAATACTCCAAGTTTCTGCTTTTTGCACCCGTAATCATAAGCATAAGATCTCCTTAAGTTGTGTCAAGTTGTCTTAAAAGTTTGTGATCATGGAAATTATTATTCGTTTCAATTATAAACACAAAGTCAATATTTCAATGTTAGTTAAACAGATATGTGTCTTGTTTAATAATGAAATTAAAGTTTTTATGCCAACAAAGTTTTTTTTGCTGTGATAGCAATAAGTGTTAACGACTTTATTCTCTGTAATAATATAAGTGTTACACCTCTTGGTTGCTAGAGATATAATGCTGCGCTACTTACCAGCAAATAGTTCGTTCCTATACAATTTTTATGCATGCTAAGGAATACTCTCTGGCAGCTTGCGCTACTTAAAACTCTATCCAGATGGT
Organism: Copidosoma floridanum; assembly: GCF_000648655.2. Next base: position 1,079,598 of record NW_019384196.1, read on the forward strand.
ACGAAATTGGAAAATCTTTTAACGGGCCTTACTAAAAAACAAATTATTAAAATAATCATTTTATAAAAAATTAAGATTCAGGATACGTTTTTGTACAAACCAGTTCCTACTGTTAAAAAACTTACGAATACCCTTTTTTTTTTAGTCAGAATACATAACCACCAGAGCAACTAAGTCCTGAAGCCTCATCTCTCGCAACAATGAGTACGAATATACATGTACAGCAATATATATATCAATAGAATCATTACACCATTACACGATTACTGCCTGTACTTTACCTTAAAAATTCCGTGATGAGTATGGGATGATCAGATGAAGGAGAATCACACAAATATTGTTCTGCACTCTACCAATCAACAGATGGCGTAACAGAGGTTGTACAGTACAGTACTGGGTAAACGACGCATGTTGGTCGTATTATTGCCTAGTTACTAACTTTACTTATTTCCACGTGAATTTTAGGCTATAATCACTTTTCTTAAAGGAAATATAAGATGAAAAAGTAACTGAGCATTTATTAGGTTTAAGGACCATAGAATAGTACTTTGTTCTCTCCGTGCACACACGCATACAAATGAGGTAGAAACTCCACTTGCTACATGAGCTTACTGTATGTACACAGTACATATTGTTTAAATTTTACGAACAAATTGCGTTTTTACTTGAAATATCAGCTTGGACTGTAACATATACATAAAAAGACGTTTTGTGCTGTAAGACATGCAGTAGTGGCCCTAAGAGCAGTAAAAGAGAGGACAAGTAATCCTGGGCTTTTGAATTTTGTCATGACTATTTTAAAGTTATACCTTAGAAATCCATACACATTGTAACATGGACTGTTGCATTAAACTAAATAAATATAAGCCCTACTGTTTTCTTAGCCTTAAATTCTTCTCCGTGCAAGGAAAATGAAGAATCGTATTAATTCAGTGGTTTTCTTAACTCAAAGTACAAAGTGGCCATGAGTTTTCCCTATCTAATTAAAGTAGAACTTGGCACAACTATTTGTTTTACAAGGTAGTTTATCATAGAATGTATTTATAATAATATTATTATTAAAAAAAACTATTTNGTTAAAAAACTTACGAATACCCTTTTTTTTTTAGTCAGAATACATAACCACCAGAGCAACTAAGTCCTGAAGCCTCATCTCTCGCAACAATGAGTACGAATATACATGTACAGCAATTCATCTCTTTAAACTGCTGGAGAATTTAAGTAAATAATGTCAGGATTATAATGAAAAGCTAATCTCTCACCTAAAGAACTCTTTATTTGTCAATTTTTACACTGCTGCTTCAATCTCGAAAGATGTTCTGCGTGAGGTCATTGACACTTTGAGTTGTATGCATCTAAAATATTTAAAGTTCTTCTTCCAGTTTACCCTCTTGCAACTTTAGGCATTGTTAAAACTTTTGTGAGTCCTAAGGGCTGGTTTTTGTCAACTTTGTAAAGTTATACTATATTTGTTGGCCAGGTAGTTTAACGTCCGATGACCCTTAAAAAGACTAGTAAGCTAAAATATTAGTTATATATTTGTTGGGAAGATAGTTAGGCGTTTGACAGCCGTAACAATAAATGGTGAGATACACTCTTTCTTGGCTGAAGTTCTTTGTAAATTTACTGGCCAGACATTTCAGGGTGTTCTTTTATGGCCAACTGTTGTAGCAACAAACTGATCAAAAGAAAGACCACGACGCTCTGAAACGTTAAAGCTTATTGCAGTATCTTTTTCTAGCGTCTTCTAATGTTGCTCTGGCAAGATTGCGTTGGTGTCTAGTGCACTTTTTTTTCGCAGAGCTTAATCCTTTTGGTGATCCAAGTGAGGATATTGGTTCGTGATACTATCCTGTTAAAGACTGCTTCGTTTGTTTAAGTTTATTTCTCTTTTATAGCTTGACTGTTAGTTTCACCCATCAAAGATCTTTAAGAGAATCTGTGATTCCTGGTTAAATGCTTAGAAGGTTGTACAGTATCGTTAGTGGCTGAAGTTTTCAGTCTCGTGATAAACAATTTCTCTAGTGATTTAACATTGGTCAGGCTTATTTATTCTTTTCTTAGATAAATCGTTGTCCAGAATAGTTGTAAAAAAATGTCAGTTGGCGTCGTAGTTAAGCATTAGAAGACCTTGACATTGATGGTAATTTAGTAAACTTAAAAATTTATGCTGATCCTGGAAAGGGCCAGTGGTGATACTTCCAGTCATTCCTTATCATTATTTTTAGTAATGAAGAGCCAGCTGTAGAAACCTTGGCTCTTACCCTCGGAACCTCTGGGTACCGAGATGGTGCTGAAAGAAGGTACGCCACTGACCGGGGAATATCTCATTTCTGTGATAAGTCATTGCCCAGAGAAGCCACCGCTCACCATTAGTTAAGAAAGTGGGCCTGGAGAACACTTTCTCTATAGGTATGCTGTTGGAACGAGCCACTGAGGAGGAGGCTAATGAAATTCTCAGCTGTTGTGGCTGCCCAAACTTCTCAGAGCTGTTTCTCCTAACGTGCTGTTGTAACAAAAAGGGTTCTGGTAGCACCAAGTTAATTAAAAGGACGGCCACAAAACCTAAAAGTGGCAAAGCAAATTGTTCTCTGGTTAAACGTCTCCTGGTATTACGCCAAAGACGTTGACATTTAAAACAACATTATACATGTAATTGATACAACCTTACCTGAAATACTCTTGAGATACTTATAGCTAACGACTGATTTTCATGTATACGGTAAGTACCCACTGAGGGTGTCTTGCACGTACCCAGAAGGCACCTGACGAGTACCTACCTAGTTCTCGCTAAGTACCTGCTAAATAGTGCCATCCAAGAACCTAGCAAGGGCTCACCAATTACACTCCTAGTGACTATATGAAAGTGCTTTCAAAATACCTGGTGAGTACCTGCAATGTTCTTGTCAAGTTCCCGCGAAGCATCTGCAAAGTTCCTTGTATGTACCTGCTAAGTGTCTGAAGAGTTACCATGAAGAGCTCAAAAAGTGCCTGGTGAGTAACCACAAAGTCCCCAGAAGGTACCCTCAAAGTATTTGGCTAGTACTTACTAAGTTTCCAACAAGTAACTACCAAGTTCCCGCTACATTCCCAGCACGTACCCACTCAGTACCTGGAAGGTTTTGTCCAAATACCCACTAGGTACTTTTTAAGTGCCTGGCAAGTACCCGCAAAGTACCTCTAAAATTTCCAAAAAATGTCTGCATAGTGCCTGGCAAATACATGGCAAGTGCTCAGAAAATGGGAGTGCTTAGTAAGTAACAAGCAGGTACTTACCTAGTGCCTTGGAAGTGTCCATGGAGAAGTGCCCTCCAAATGATCAGAAAGTATTAGCAAAGTTCCTCATAAGCTCCTGCCGACTATCTACAAAGGGTCCCACATGTACCTACCAATTATCCAAACATCCCAAACTAAGTCTGATGCCTTATCTATATGACAGTTATAAAATATTTACATATTTTCACTTAAGTGTGGATAACTGGTTACTGCTTACCACTGAACTCAATATAGGTAATTTTATAAAATCAATGATCAAGGTGCTTATTGTTTGTTTGATTGTCACATGCAATTATTTGTACAAATAACGTAATGTTCCTGTTAGAGTTTCTAAACAAAAGTGAATAGCGCTAGCCATGAGCAAATTTTCTTGATAATAAGCCCATGTCAATAAGCATATTACGTACAATTTACGCAATTTCTTAAGTGAATCTTGGAAAAAATAAAAATATTTTTCCATGTGTAGTACATCAAAGTTTGTTGACTATGTTATCATAATATCTGTGGCTATTTAAACATATGATGACTACGGTACACTTTAGCTAAATGCTATGTTTTGGTAAATAATTCCATGTAGCAGCTAAACTAGGAATATGTACCTTAATAAGACTATGGTTATGTCTGCAACTGCATATTGACATGCAGCACTGACATGCTTCAGATACACAAAAGCACACACACTTGCAGCAAGCAGTAGGATATTAGACAACATGAGCCACGCTGCGTAAAAGGCAGCTCGCTAAAAACTTAGGTCTTGTTGGACTCCTGGAGCATTTGAGTTATCGTCTTTATATTGTTACCATTTTAGTAAACGTAAGTAAGTATGCTTTAAAGTGTTAAAGCAAGTGCAAAAACATATACCTATAGTAGTCTTCGCAGACGCACTGCTACATAATAAGAACATGCTTGCATGACATCCACCAATGAAGGACTAGCTAGTAATCAGTCTGTTTGTTAACTGAATTTTTGCACAGCTTAACAATGCCACTTCTCATAATTACTGGTGCTATGATTAAAAGTGCTTCGAAGAGGAAATATATTATTTTAACTGTGATGATTATAGTATAAAAACAACTGCAATAAAAATAAGGCAAAAATAACAGAAGGTTTCAGATAATTTACTATACATGCTGTGTTCTGCTGTAAAAGTACTTTTTTACTACTCTGTATAATAAAAAAGACAAACACACACACACACTCACACATTTACATACACTCTTAATACTGCTGTCTGCTCGCAGCTAGCATAACTTTCGACTTACACAATTCAAAGCAACGTTGTACTGTAGTGGTATAAAAAGGGGGCTGTCTGAGCCCAGTGCTTGGAACGTATACGATCCAACCTCCGAGCTCGAGCTACAACTAGCAATATTTTAGTTATAGTACATATATCTTTATGTAAGGTGACTTATAAGGACTCCACGCGCTTTTAGAATATACACCAATAACATTAAAAAGTTGTGTAGACCGTCCACATAAGTACGAATATTTATATGTATATATATATATATATATATATATGTGTATGTATATAGTGATTACAGACGTGCTATCTGGCAGACTGCATATGTAAATAAAGTACGAGCTAACTGGAGGCATTTGTATAATCCATCGATGAAAAGCTGCCAGTAGCAACAAGTAAGTACTGATATTTATAATTTATAAACTAATGACATGAATGGACAATTTTCAGCTAAAAGCTATTTGTTTCAAAAATCAGTACATTATGAATGTAAAAAAGAGATTACGAAATAAAAGTAAGTATAAAGTGCCATTATTAACTATACGACATTTTATTTTTTGTTTAAGCTAATCTTGTGTACAAAAAGAGAATTAAGAATCTCAGCATGTGCAAATACCATTCCGTTAACCTTGGAGAGATTTTGAGGTTTTGTTAACAACAACATAATCTCACACATAATTCCTTAGTTGTTATAAAACCTTAAAACATATCTTTTTATTAACCCTATGGTCTGTTGTAAGTGATTAAATAAAAAGTCAGAAGGATGCAGGATTTAAGGGAGCTGTGTAACTCCAGTTTTTTTTAAATTTTTAAATAATTTTTATGGAGGAAAGAGACATAAGTTTTTTATACTTTGCATTTCTAAACATAAATCTACTCTGACTGGTTATATTGAGTTCTTTAAAAAATGAGATATAATAACTGTATTGCACACCTTACAGATCTGTTGGAATCTAAAAAATTACAATAGTCAATCTTAGCGGTAATTATCACCCATATGAATGATGAGTTTCGGATGAATTTTAACACAATTAGTCTTCATTACTTTAATAAAGCATGAAATCCAGGTGCATTAAATAATAGTTATGCAAACACACAGCAAACATGTGATGAAAGGCCTTAAGTTGAGTCTGAGATAAAAACGTCTAATAAAAGTTCAAATAGTACAGTAAGACAAGAAGGTAAGAGAGTAGGTGTACTTCTAAAGTATTTGACCTTAAAAGAACCAGTGGACAGTGGGGGCTTAGGTAATAAAGTATGAAGTTATACTTCTATAAAATTGTATGGTAAAAAATATAATTTTGAGTATAAAAGTACGTTATATAAAACAATATTGTGTACGAAGGTGGTGCAATTATTGGGAAAATGAGTATACCTGCGTTGATTGGGTACGCGCAAATTCACTTCTGTCACACTTTTTTTCAAGGTCGAAATCGTTGATTTACCTTCACGCATAACGCGCCCATAGAAGTATAACTTCAGAAAATTTTTGCTAATAACTAACTTCTTTTACCCTCTTGATATTGTTAATCTTATAAATGCTGTCAAAAAAACTTTAAATTTGTTTTACGAAAACAAATGCCGTGTATCTTTTATTGTTAAAATCAACCAGTGCCAAGATTGCATTAGCTGCTTACAGGTTTGATGCCATCACACAACGACCATCGGGTTTGTTCGACAAATATATAAACAATGTTTGTGATTTAATTATTAATTATCAATATCCAACACATCTATGAGTAAGTCGTTGCTTTAAATGAGACAATAGAAATGTGTTGCCAAACAATACTCTCACATTTATTGCATTTTTTAAACTCTAATTATTTATTTTAGCATTGAAAGAGCTAATTTTTTATTTATATATAAAATTAATTTTTTTATTGAAATATTAACTGGTAAACCTGTTGTCCTTTCCTTCCCCCTCAGAGTGGTATTCTCTAGCCGTGGCTGACCTATCTGCCAGGGTGCACTGTATTATTCATATTGACTCTACCGTCAAAATGCAATTGAAACCAACACATACATAGGCACTACAAAAGTAATTCCAAAAGGTAAAAAAATTGTATAGGAGTATTCATCTCTATTATAAAGTAAGAATAGTATTAACTTCATTTAATTATGCATGCAGATACACTGACTGCAGTATTTGAATCGACAGTATCAGATACTGTTAAAATCATCACTGACTTGATTTAAAAGTGAGCAGTATTTATTGATAACAGTAAGGCTTTCTATAAACAGGATAATCTTCAAGACGTTTTTTTCTATAGCCGTGCTTTTGTGCATCCGATGGATTGCAATTGGTATTTTATCTAATTATTGTTTTTAAATTTTATAATTTCTAATCATGACTATAATTTGTTTGTGTTAACAGATACTAGCAGAATTCAAACATACGTATGAATCACAAGAACAATATTTCACTACAAAGTGGTCTGACATATCAAAAAATATAGTAACGATTGCTTCTATCATAAAAAAGGCTAAAATTAAGTGAATATTTGACTCTTCTACAATAAATAATCATTAGTACACTGACAACTACTGTGACTTATCAGTATTCCCAAAACCACTCGTTACTTATTTTTCTAGCCAATATAATAGGTTTACAAGTTCCATTCTAACTAGAAATGATTTTGTAGCTTTCAGAGCCTTAATCTCAACCAATTATAAGTGGGGATGTCTTACTTTGAGACCTATCCTTTGTTCTTTTCCAATAATTTGCTGGTGTCTTAGCCAACGTAGCCTATTTTAAAACTTTTGCAGCACATTTGAAATATTTTATGTATTTGTTTTTAGATATAAGAAGTATTCTATTCATAGGATTATGATGATCTCTTCCCGGTAACATTATTAAACGCAAAAAACAAGAAATGCTAACAAAATAAAAATGAATGTATAATCTTATTCTTCAGTTATTGGTAACAATTTTTGTAGATTACAATATTTTAGAATAATATGACGTGACGACTTAACAGTATCTAATTTAATATTGTTTTATAATCATTAAACAATTCGAAAAATTAAATATTGATAGTGACTTCAATTCCATCATCTCAAGCCAACAAAATTTTATGACAAGACTTTTGAAATTGAAATTTTACCGTACGTAGTAACTTTAAGATCCTACGTAATTTGACGGCTGTATATATAATTCTAAGCTCTGAAGAAAAATTAAAGTTAAATATATAGGTGTGGCTGCTGACAGTCTCTATTAGCTATTAAAAATGATTTGTCAAAAACTTAAAATGTTAAATGTCAAACCATAAATACTTGGCACTGAAGTTAGCCCAGTAACTTAGATTACACGTCTTTTTCATCTACTTCTTTTTCATTATAATGAATCAAAATTTATGTATCGTTAAGGCATCTTAAATTTTTATACTTTTTTTAATTTACAAATCAATTGATTGTTGAGAACTATCGAAAAATTTGATGATGTGAAATTTTTCACGATGTCTTCAAAATTAGATATGAATTTATTAATCTATCAATTTTGGTTAAGATTTGGTACAATAATAAAAATATTTCTTGCAATTTGGTGCAAGAAATACTAAGTTTATTAAGTAGCTTTATTTCGGATGGTTTTATTCTGAACTTAAATGATACTATTAAAAAAAATTTTTAACGATCGAAAAAAATTATTGATAATACAATTGAAATTATCATTTTGAAGTTCAAAAATATCTTTATGATTTTTTTACGGAATATGAGAGATTTCATATGTTTACGAAATATTGTAATTACATCCCACCTGAAGAGTTAGAGATTGGAACAGTTATTAAAAAAAGTGGGAACAAAAGTCCGTTTAGCAAATGTTACTGCTGCATATATTCCCGTTAAAAGCAACCCAAGAAATTTCTTAATTTCTGGTGTTTTAAAAAAGTGATAAATTTTATTCTGAATGAAAAAAAGGAAAAATCTATTGTACGTAACATTATGCAACCAGATTTGTAGGAAAAAATTAATATTATAAGAGAAGAGCTAACTTTGTCTCTTTACTATTATTTTGACGATTTGGCACCTGGCAACTCTTTAGGTAGCCATTCGAGTAAGCAAAAACTTGTCCGTGGATTTATTAGCTGTCCTCTTTTACTACCCAATCTTGCATCCAAACTGGACTGCATATTTTAAACACTTTTATTTTATTCTAAAAATTTAAAAACATTCAGTAATAAAGACACATTGTCACCAATGTTTTAAGATTTTAATTAACTATCAAATTTGGGTATTATCATAAATATATATGAATACAAAATAAAATTTTTTTTTTTAGATGTGTACTAGTGCTTGCAGATAATCTTAAAGTAATGAAATGTGTGGCTTCATGGCCTCTTTCTCAGGAGCTCACTCCTGCAGAATACGCAGGGCAGATTCATCGCAAATAGCAAACATGAGTACTGCAAATCGAGATTTACTGCAAAATTGTAATAGTTATGACAATGATATAAAAAATAGGAGTACTCTTATAGGTGTGATTAAAACTTGTATTTTTAATAATTTAAAAGATTTTTACGTAGTGGACAATCGATGATTTGACTATATGCATGATTTTGCCAAAGGCATTTTAAAACACTCCTTGTCAGAAGTTTTAACTAATTTAATTTCTTATGATGAGTTATTGATCATTAATCAATTTGAATGATCGTTTACATGAATACAAATACGAAGTACATTGTAAAAACGAATCTTGTGACATTAAAGAAGAGCCAATAAAATGAAAAAAAAAATAATTTTCAAGAAAAAACAAAAATTAAACAGTCTGCTTCAGAAACGATGAGCATAGCTAAGAATTTAGCTTTTCTAATTAATGATTTCATTCCACTGACTAATACAAATTGAAAAATGTTTATTGTTTTGCGTAAAATCATAAGTTTTCTGTCATCTTCTAGGTATGTACCATCAGACATACATCATACAAAATATCTCATACAATGGCTCAATAATTTGTATGTAGAGCTGTTTGGATGTTTAAAGCCTCCAATGCATTTTGTTGTGTATATACTCAGAGTACTACAAGATAACAGACTGATGAGACATTTTAGGAGTATGGCTGGTGAGCCGAAAGATAAATTTTCAAGAACAGTAGATGTAAATACATGTTGAAATAAAAAAAAAATTACCCTTCACTATTGCAATAAAAAAACAGTTATATCAGTATTTCGTAAATGAGTATCATTTTGTAAGTATTAGAGTAGTGTTTAAAGCTATTTTTATGAGAAATAATATCAAAATAAATAGATTTGAACTATTTACAAGTATGACTAACGTGTAAAAATGTGTTTCTATTAACGGTAAACATTACGAAAAAAAAACGGTAACTGTTCGTGAAGTAAACGATAGTGGTCCTGAGTTTTGTATGATTAAAAACACACACAAAATTAGAGGTTGCGTATTTTTTTTAGTAATGAAACTAGAAGTAGCTTTCAATTCTCATCACTACTATGCTTATGAATTACAAATTTATAATAATTTTGAAAGAATATGTGATGTACAATTATTACCACACATAGAGCCTTGTTTATTAGTTAAGCATTGTCATGAGCACTACGTAGTGACGAGGTATCATATACAACCGCACTTTTTTTTAATAATTAGACTAGAGAGTATTGTTCTTTTCATCACTACCATGCCTATACAATACAAATTCATAATAAATTAAAAACAATGTTTGATGTACAATTATTACCACAAATAGAGCCTTGTTTATTAGTTAAGCATTGTCATGAGCACTACGTAGTGACGAGGTATCATATACAACCGCACTTTAATTTTAATTCATAATCGTATTTCAATTTTACTGTAATTGTTGATTATTCGTAATGTTTAATTAATTTTGTATATAAAATTTTTTGAATAAAAAAAAATGTACCTATAATATCCTGTACATATGAAATGTACATACACATAAAATAAAGTATGAGTGTATGGATGATAGAAAGACTGTTTATAAACAGGCTAATCTTGGAGACGTTTTTTTATTATACCCATTCTTACTTGCACCCCATGGATTGCAATTGGTATTTTATATAATCATTTTTTTAACATTTTATAATTTATAATCACAACTACAATTTGTTTGTGTTAACAGATACTAGCAGAGTTCAAGCATACGTATGAATCACAAGAACAATGTTTCACTACAAAGTGATCTGACGTATCAAAAATCATAGTTACGATTGCTTCTGATCATAAAAAAACGCTGAAATTAAGCTTCTATTAGACTCTCTTAATACTTTCAATGATGGTTAGTACACTCATAACTACTGTAATTTTTTAATATTTCCAGACCTACTCGTTACTCATTTTTCTAGCAAATATAATAGTTTTTCAAGTTCCATTCTAACTAGAAATTATGGTGTGGGCTTAATCCCAACCAATTATAAATGAGGATGCATTACTTTCAATCCTATCCTTTGTATTTCTTTTATTAAATTGCATATGTCTTAGCCAATGTAGCCTATCTTAAAACTCTTTCAGCATATTTGAAATATTTGCTTTTAGATATAAAAAGTATTTTACTTATTAGGTGTTTATGCCCTCTTCCCGGTAACATTGTTAAACGCAAAAAAAGAGAAAAGGTAACAAAACAAGAGTTAATGGACAGTTTTATTCTTCATTTACCGGTAATTATTTTGTTAGATTTCAGTAATTCAGCGTAACATGACGTGACTACTTTAAAGTATATAACTAAATATTGTTCTATTTTTATTTAGCATATCGAAAACTTAGATATAGATAGTAATTTCAATTCGATCATTGCAAGCCAACAAAAAATTTTTGAAAAAACTTTTGACACCGAAGTTTACCGTACATAGTAACTTGTGGACCCCCCAGTAATTTAACGGCTGTATATATAATTCTAAACTTTGACGTGAAAATTAAAGTTAAATCTGTTGGCGAGGCTGTCGATAGTCTCTACAAGCTATTAAAAATAGTTGGACCTAGGCATGCCAAATTTTATAAAAATATCCATCAGTTCATAGATCATTACATTTTCAAATTAAGCATTGAGAGTCCCTGGGCATGTGTGACTGAGACTTTTCAAAAACTTAAAATGTTAAATGTTGAGCCCAAAATACTTAGCACTGAAGTTGACCCAGCGACTTAGATCATCCTTCTTTTTTATCCACTTCTTTCTCATTGTAATAAATCAACATTCTATTTATTCGTTAAAGCATTTATCAAAGAGAGATTTATCAAAGAGAATTATCAAAAAAATTTATATTGTAAACAGTTACATTAATAAAGAGCGAACCTAATTTTTCACAATGTCTCAAAAATTATATTGGAATTGAATAATCTGTAAATTTGTTTAAAACTGTACAATAATCAAAATATTCCTCGCAATTCTATGCAAGAAATTCCAAGTTTATTTAGTAGTTTTATTTTGGATAGTTTTATTCCGATCTTAAATGATACTATAAAAAAAGAATTTGAACCATCTAAAACAATGATTGTTTATAAAATAGAAAGTATTGCCTCAGAGTTCAAAAATATCTTTAGTGATTTTTCTACAGAATATAAGAGATTTCAGATGTTTACGAAATATTGTAATTACATCCCACCTGAAGAGTTAGAGATTGGAACAGTTATTAAAAAAAGTGGGAACAAAAGTCCGTTTAGCAAATGTTACTGCTGCATATATTCCTGTTGAAAGCACTCTAAAAAGTTTTTTAGAAATTTCTAATGTTTTTAAAAAAATAGTGAGTTTTATTGTGAATTTGGAATAAGAAAAACCTGTCGTGCGTAGCATTATGCAAGCAGATTTATGGAAAAAAATCAATACTAATAAAGAAGAGGTAACTTTACCTCTTTTCTTTTATTTTGACGATTTTGAACCTGACATCTCTTTAGGTAGCCATTCAGGTGAACAAAAACTTGGTGGTGGCTATATTATATGTCCCTTTTTTTCACCCGATCTTGCATCCAAACTAGACTGCATATTTTTAGCACTATTATTTTATTCTAAAGATAGAAAAACATTTGGTAATAAAGCCCTATTTTCACGAATGAACCAAGATTTGAATAAGCTGTCGAATAAGGGTATATATTTTATATAGATAAATACACGAAAAAAAATTTTTTTAGATGTGTACTAGTGCTTGGAGATAATCTTGAAATGAATAAAATATGTAGCTTAATTACCTTCTTTTCAGGTACTCGCTGCTGCAGAATATGCAGGGCAGATTCGTCGCAAACTGCAAATATGAGTACTGAACATCGAAATTTACTGCGACATCGTAATAATTATGATGATGATATAAAAAGTGGGAGTACTTATACAGGTGTGATTGAAACTTGCGTTTTTAATGATTTAAAAGATTTTCACATAGTGGACAATCGATGTCTTGACCAAATGCATGATTTTGGCGAGGGTATTTTAAAATACTCTTTGTCAAAAATTTTAAATAATTAAAATTTTTTTTAAGTTATTGACTATTGAACAATTTAACAATAATCATTTACATGAATTCAAATATGAATAAAAAATAAAACAAATTTTCAAGAAAAAATAAAAATTAAACAGTCTGCTTCAG
>NW_019384196.1:1106324-1127484 GCF_000648655.2 Copidosoma floridanum
TGTTTTTTTTTTTTTTTTTTTTTTTTAGAATTGCGGAAGAAAAAAATTTAAAATCAAAGAGAAATTATTGTGGGAGAACAAAATTAAAATTTGTTAAATAATTAATTGCTTGGGAGTGTGAGGGGAAATGGTGGGTGAAGGTGTGTAGAAGAGTAACACGGCATGGTTGGCAGATACACATATATAGTGGGGAGAGGGGAAGTGTGTAGAGAACAGTAGGTGAGGGGGACGGGGTAAGGGGGGAAACTTGAGAGGAAGAGACTTGGGGTAAACCACTTCCGTTTAAAAAAAAAAATCCGTTGGTTTTAAAATTCCAGCCCCCCGAGTACGCTATATAAAGAACTGCGTTCCAAAAATTAATAAGACAGCTGGCTCTTAAGGATTGGCGAAAAAATGGAAGAGTGTACAAAAACGAAGGGAGAGACCGTTCAACGAAAGACAGAATGACCACCAAAAATATTTGATATAGGCAAGGCAGAAGAGACTCCAGCAGCAAAATAACAGAAACTGATATATGACACTAGCTTCATCGGACTGCAGGTATCTTATGATTCGAACAACCAAATCAGTTTTGGACAAGAAAACTTGGACGAAGAAGACTGCTCTGTAAATCAAAATCAGGATAAAGTGTATTATGCACTGTTGTTAGAACCTTACAATGATTTAACAAATTACCAAGAAGCCCTGAGAAGTAAAAATCGTCCAGAATTGTTAAAGAAGTAAAAAAGTTAAAGAGTTGAAGGCAATGAACGACAACAACGTCTGAAAGATTGTGAAAAAACCAATGACTGATGGCAAAGGCAGAAAACCAAATGTAATTGGTTCTTGATGGATTTAAAAAAGTAAAGAAGATAACTCTGGAAGCACAAAATACAAGGCCAGGTTAGTAATCCATAGATTTAAAGACAGAAATCAATATGATTTGTTGGAAACTTACGCCCCAGTCACTTGACTGGCTGTAATCCAATTCTTATTGGCAGTTATAAATAAATACGATTTGGAAACAAAACAACTTGATGTAAGGACTGATTTCCTGAATGGTAGATTAAATGACGAGATGTACACGGAAATACCAGACTGTATTCCTTGTGCCCAAGAGTTGAGAAATAATAAAGTTTGCAAATTGGAAAGATCTCTGTATGGACTTAAAATTAGTCCCAAACGTTGGTATAAAATATTTTCAGAGACAGCTACTAAAATAGGATTCTTGGAACACATAAGTGAGCCTTGCCTGTTAATATGGAGATATCATGACCAATTTTTATTTTGATTCGGTACGTGGATTATATCCTAATAGCCAGCAACGATTTTGGAAAGCTTACAAAAGTGAGTAATAAGCTCAAAGCCGAATTAAAAATGACCAATCTGGGGGAAGCAAATAACTTCCTAGAAATACAAATCGACAGAGACACAGTAAATCGAGCCATTCAACTGAAACAGGAAACCTACACAAACAAAATGCCGCAGGGATTTGGTTTAGATAATGCACAACGGTGCAAAATACCAATGGTAATGAGATAAGTCTTTAATTCACAGTAAAGAGAAAGAGAAGAATCTGGAAACGAAGAAGACCAAAAAGCGGATAAATCATAAGATTTTCCATATTGGAAAGCAGTTAGAAGTTTGCTGTATCTGGGAAACACTGTTTGACCTGATATCTTCTATGCAGTGAATTTATTAAGTAGACATCAGATCAATCTCATAGAATGAGACAGAGAAGTGGTTAAGAGAGTTTTTCGTTACCTCAATGGTACTAGAAAGAGAGGACTGACACTTAAAGAAAACACGGAAATCATGACTACTTATTCGGACGCAAGCTTAGCGGATTGCAAAGATTCGCATACGACAAGTGGATACATCATAAAGCTATTTGGCAACTCTGCGTCTTGAAGGGCACACAAACAAACATTTGTTTCGTTATCGACTTGCCAGCCTGAATATATTGCTATGAGCGACGCATGTGTGGTGCGATAATAAAGTGGCCGAAACAAGTGCTAAGTGATATGGTGGAACTAAATTCAGACACATAGCATCAGTACAAGAACATCACGTAAAAAAGTGCCTAATACGGGCTTATAGAAATCAAATGGATTGCCTCTGAAGATCAGATTGCCGACATTTTTACTAAAGCCTGACCAATTGAACTACATGAGAAATTGACTAAAAAACTGCTAAATGACTAATAACATTATACGACAGTAAGTCCAGTTTTATCTTTCGAATCTTACCTTCATTGTTTAAGGAGTTTTGGGAGAAAAGTTGAAAATAGATAAATGTGAAAGAAAATGTATGATATATTAAAGCATGTCAGGAGTGCACATAAAATTTTTTTAACATTTTTCAACACAGGAAATTTTCGAGATAAAAATTGTGAAATGTTGACAGTTTAACACGGTCTCTCATTAAAGAGCAAGGTTAGGTTTGCCTTTCAATTAAAATTGGGGTTTATTCTTAATGTAATGAAATAAAAAGAAGCGTTTTCATAGATGACTTGGTACAAAAGAAAGATGCTCAGCCAAAAAAATCAAACCTCGCCAGACATTTTTCAAAAATATAAGCAGTTACAGTCGTACAGTTTTAAGTTCGTAGAGTGCAAGAGGAGGTGCGCAGTAAAGGGGGCCCATATGCGTGGGCAGGAGGGACTCCCCATTCCTCGTCTATCTGAAAGACACTCCCGAACCTCCTTAAATCTGTTTTAGGTAACGATCGGTAAAGGAGCTTCAAGAGACCGCAAGAAAAAGATCGACTTGTCCACTGTAAATATATTACCTTTTTTTAAATTTCTTTTAATTTATTGCATTAATTGATTCCTGCCTATATTAAAATTGTAGTACAAGGTAATGATAAGACAATGAGTCAAAGATAACTTGAGATTAGCGTTCTGTGAGACTGAAGGGAGTGTTGGATGTCAAGTTTATACAGAGCGCCATTTGTGTTGATTTACGTAGTACTTAAATGCATGACCGATGCTGCGCATCTGTGTACAGGACAGTTGAACACGAGATACTAGCCTGTACACACGACAGTTAATTACAACGGTAAGGTTAGTGTATTACGACGGCAAGGATAAGTTTTAATAAAGATAATTGTATTTTAATGAAACTAACAGTGTTGTTCACGTAATTTTTTGTACTCTTGCACAAACTTATCTATGAGCAGTCTCATGCAGTGGAAGTAATTATGCTAACAAAGTGCAAAGCTAAAAACAATACTAACTGTTTTATTGATACCCTTGAGCTACTTTATCAATACTCTACTTATAACTCAATCCTACTGTATATAGTGCATGGTTTTCAGAATAACAAAAGTAAAAGTAAAAATTTCAAAACAAGTGAGTTGCATAATTTAACATAGAAAAGCCTCTTAACTTCTTTTTTATAACGAAGCTTTGAGGAATATAAACGATTTTTGTAGCATCAATGAAGTCATATAATCAATATATTTCAAAACTTAGATTTTACATATTCTTTGATTCATCGTACATCATGTTTTTTGGCAGTAGCCGTAAAACAAAGCACCTTTTCCTATCAGCATAATCCCTAAAGCAGCTATATAGAACATTTATCTATTGCATTCTGACTTAAAATGTTTATATAGAAGCTTTGTTACAACTTGTATAATATTTATAAAACGGAAACTTGTAACACTGCTTCTTTACTTGACTATAATAAAGAGACACCGACGCAGCGTTGGCAAATCTCGATCACGTATGTCACCTTTATCCCTATTACACCTTGGGCTTCTTTTCCTTAAAAAAGAAATAAGCGCAGGAGTTTTCCCGTTTTACGCGAGAACTATTAAATTTACACTAACAAATACCTTTAACTGCACTGTTATTCAATCGTTTTACACTGATACACAGTATCTACTTACACAATACACAACACAACGCATCACACTACCATCTGGGCTGTGCTGCAACGACTCAGTCTCGCGCCTCGAGCACACGTCCACTACGTCCTGCTTATACTGAATCAAGAGGGGCTTCTGCTTGTCTGATCCCACGCTAACGTACACACACTCACACGCCGTTTACAATCCCACACACTACTACAGTTTACTGACTACGGATCGGCCGTTAACAGGTACGCTGTTTTTTTAGTGTTGGCTAAACTATTTCCTGTAGCCGGGCCACCAGGAGGTGACGTCCTCTAGCATCAGCAACAGCCTTTCCAAGGCTTTCGAGCACCATCTTGAAATTGTCTCATAAATCGCTGATCCATGGACCCACTTTTTTTACCAAGCGATCCAGCTTACCAGCTACTATTTAACTTGTTTTGCTGCTCGCTTGTGTTTATTTTGATTTCTACGCTATCATACTTATTAATGATATTTACTGTGAACATTTCAACGTTACGTTGTGCAGAGACAAGAGCTCTTGCTCCTATTTTACTGACTATTAGCATCAACTGCAATCTATTTTAAATACTTATTTTAAAAACTTTTTTTAAATACTTATTTTAAATATGCTGAGTTCCTTTCACATAAGTCATTTTTAATCACAGTTCCGTTAAATTAAGTTTTTCTGACATATAGTTTCAAGCACGTTTATTACTGTTACATTTGTACTTTTTTATTTGCATTGTATGTGAATGTCTGTACTAACTGCTATGTTTAAGTGCAAGAAGTGTGCAAAGAAAATTTCAAACGATGCATGCAGCTGTACTGTATGCAGTAGTTCATTCCACCCAGGTTGTAATTTAAATTATTTATTGTTGTTGAGACCTGAAAGTGACTGTTGTGCTCGTGTGTATCAATGTGACGAAAAAAGAGGTGAGAAACCCGTTGACCCAATTTCTTCGTGGGCCAAACACTACGACTCAAACCAGGGCCTTACTGCTGCCACCGCCCTCGATTCATTGTTGGTTGGTGATTCTGGTACGGCGCAGACTGTAGATCAGGACAGTAAGATTGTTGATGGCCCATTGGTTATCGCAGCAGATGTGGGGACGCCACTTAGTTGGAAAGACTTTGATTAAAATAGTCATTTTCTCGCGTTGATGACATCTGTTAACGGCATTAAGGCATATAGTATGAATCGTTTTAAAGCGATTAATAAGCGTTTAGATTCTATGACCAACCGGGCGTTCAAACAGGACAAGCATATCGATGAGCTCTCGTCTAAAAATGTTGCACTGAGGACACAGATCAGCGAGCTTGTATCCTGGACGAACGAGGTAAGGGAGGAAGCAAATACGCGCAGGGCCATGGAGAGGGTAAAGCCCACGGTTGATCTCAGGGTGACGGGTGTGCCATGCAAGTCCGGCCGTTCTTTTGCTGACGTTATGAGCTCCATATTAATTTTATTTGAATTACAATATTCACAAAGCGATATACTAAGCATAAATGCCCTGAAATCTAAGGGCTCTAACAGTTCAGTGGAGGTCGTGGTACAATCCGTGGCAGCTAAGTTTAAGTCCTCCCTGGTATTATTTAAATCGGCCGCTACACAAGATTTTGTTCTGTCCAAGAAAAAAAATTTCGGTGAAATTAAGTACACTTCCTTATTTTCTAACCTAAATATCGACGCTGTCATTAAGCTATATAGAATGCTGTCACATCCCATGCATAAACTTTATATGCGGACCAAAGACGTTGCTAGCAAACGGAAATATTTGTTTGGACTCGTGGTGGAGAAATTTTTGTACGTAAAACAAACAGATCTGATCTTATTGTTATTAACACTAAATCTAATCTAAACCTGTTGGACTAACTGTCTTTAAGTTTCTTGTCAAAAATTTTAAATAATAATAGTAGCTTTTTAAGTATAGCACACATTAACGCGAATTCTATGGGAGCGCATATGGACGAGATAAAGTACATATTAAATAAATGAAATCTTGATGTTCTAGCAATTACTCAATCATCGCTCACTCTGGCGCATGATTCCTCGCTATACTCCGTTTAATCGTACAGGTTTCTGCAAAATGACCGTGCGCTTAAGTCTGATACCGGTAAGGGGGAGTATGTTCAAGGAGGCGGTGTGGCCTGCTACGTAAGGGACACTATTCGTAGGCGGATAGTGGATTCCTCAGATATTATGTCCCTAAATAAAAATGAGTTTATGTTCCTTGAGTTATCTCCACAAACTTTGCCAAGGTCCTCATTGAAGATGGCATATAGGCGTCCCAAAGGTGCAGTGCTCACTAAACTTTTTGAAACCTTCAGTAGCTGCTCCACTCGTTACTCTGACGTCATTATTAAAAGAGATTTAAATGTTGATATACTAAATATGAATTGCTACTCAAATCACCTTCGAGGTCTTCTTGTGGACCACTCGTTGCATTTGGTAGAGTTTTCAGCTATACACCACCGAGGGATGCACTTGGATCAATCATTTTATAGTCGATTCACTAGATAAAATTCTCCAAGATTAAAGCGCAGTTGCTAGCGTCAGCTCAGTTGCTTAAGACGAAAGATCGCTCGTGCGTGCCGCCGATCATGGTTCACGGTGATGTGTGATGCTTTTCATCCCATCAGTGAGAAATCTAGGTGTCGTCTTCGATAGCGATCTTTCCTAGAACTCCCATGTCTCTCGTGTTTCTTCTATCGTCCACGGGACCTAGCATGGACTCCAGTATGGGGTGGGTTCGTTGTTTTGGTCGATCAAGAGGCAAGCTAGTGGCCGCACTAGTGCTGACCCACTTTGACTATGCAGCGCTGGTGTAGCTGGACCTCTTAAAATATCTCTAAGTGAAGCTACATTGACTGTTCAATACCGTCGTGAGGTTTATTTTTGTGGTGGGTCGCGATGCCGAAATGAGGCTTTTTTACAGGAAATTGGGTTGGCTCACCGTTAGCGCTCGTCGAAGGTATTTTTTGGGATGTATGACTTACCAGCTGCTCAACTCAGAGCGATCTAGTTATTTGGCAGAGGTTTTTCCGCCGACAGAAGGCCTGAGGAGATCCACTAGGTACGAATCCACCGGTTTTTCGATCACTTTGGCGCACACAGTAGCGTACGAGCACTCCTTTGTCCCGAATGCGTTAAGACTATGGGACGAGATTCCCACGAGGGTGAGATTGTTGAGCACTATCAAATCTTTCAAAAGAGCGTTTTTTAATTACATGTTAGAGGCTGAATGACGTGACTGTGCTGCGTCACTCGTTGTATTGAGCCCGTGGTGTGGGTGGTCGTTTTGGGCTCTCACCCAGGTATTATCTACATCTTCTTTACATTACCCATTTTCAATTTTTTTTAATGGAACTGTGCTTAATACCATTATTTGTTTTTATTTATATTGTAATTATTAATATTACTTTATGCACTATGCTAAAATTATCATAATTCTACGTTGCATTTTGTAGTATCTGAACTTACTAATTGTGTAAGTTAATTGCGAACTAAGTTCTTTGTACAGTTAGCACGTTCATTTTATTGAATGATTGTTAAATGTACTCATGTATTATTATGTACTACATTGAAATTACTATATAGTTTTAGTTACCATGTGGTTTATCAAACCTTAGAATTAATCAATTAATTTTATTATTATCATCTCTCTTTCTCTCTTTGCTCTGCTCACTCTTGCTCTCTGCACTCACACACTCTCTCTTTCTGGTCTACTTGAAAAAGCTACTCTCTCTCTCGCTCTCTCTCGCTCTCATTCTCTCTCCATCTCTGCACTCACACACTCTCTCTTTCTAGTCAACTTGAAGAAGCTTCTCTCTCTTGCTCTGTCCCTCATGTTCTTACTCTCTCTCTCTCTCTCTCTCTCTTTCTCTGAACTCTGCTATCTATCCTCACACACGACAAAACGTGTGAACAATGGCAACCCTTCCAAACAAGCACCTCATGGTCTCTCGTACACCTCGTCTCGTCTACCTACACGCGACCTAATACTCTCTCTTGCTCTTTCTCACTGTCTACAATACTTTTTTTCTCTCTCTCTCTAGCATAATCTCTTGGCCAAACGTCCGCAAGTCCAACCCAACGCGATGTCGTCCGGGGTCCTCGAGCCAGTCGTTCGTCCTATGACCTCGCTCTTTCTCGCTCGCGCTGTCTTACCCTCTTTTTCTGGTTTAAGCTGCTTATGTTGTCCTTGACCTGGAGATCTTGTCATCTTAGGAGAATCCAGCAGCTGCTAGACTTCCGCATATACTTCTCTTTTATTCCCACTACTGTCTCACTCTCGCTACATTGGCTTTTCTCTCTCTCTCTCTCTCTCTTTCTCTCTTTTTCTCTTTGTTTCTCTCTTTTATTCTCTCTCTCTCTTTGTTTATCTCTCTCTCTTTCTCTCTCTCTCTTTCTCTCTCTCTCTCTTTGTTTCTCTCTCTCTCTCTCTCTCTTTCGCTCTCTTTCTCTCTCTTTCTCTCTCTCTCTATCTCTCTTTCTCTCTTTCACCATGAAAACCCTACAAAATCACCGAAACTCTGGATGCTCGCACGAAGGCGCTCAGTTCGAGACGCTCCTTGAGACTGGCTCGCGGTCTCTCACTGAAGCAATGGCCACCACCGCTGCTGCTGCCACGTATTTTTTCTCGCGGTCACTCTCAACATAGCAGCTGCTGTGTGTCCCAATAGTTGCGTTCACATTTTTCTTGTCAGTCCTAGTTAGGTGTTCTCTTCTTCTTCTCTCAGCGTATATACAGCTCCTAAGAAATAAACGAATCCGGAGAAGCTTAAAATCAAAGCTTCTTATACATACATTGCATTTGCGAGAGTATTTTGGGACATGGAAGACATTTCGCCTTGTTACAAGCCATTTTAAAAACCATAATATTTATGTAAGAGTTACTTGACTAGTAATTTTTATTTGTCAGATCAAATACATCTTCCAAACCAAACTATACAAGAACAATTTTTGGTGTTAATTTCAACCATCACTCTTTTGCGAAAGTTACGATTAGTTAAGAAAGTATAAATATGGTTTAGTCAATATGTTGATCATAACAGAATAGAAACTAGTATGAACTTTAAAGAAACATGCCTTAATCCAAAAACATTCAACAAAGCTATAGAAGCTTCTTTAAAAATAAAAAGCGATCGTAGTCAGAGCAAAATAATGCCAGTGCGAATCAAGGCTCAAGTATACCTAGTTAAATTAGAGGCAAGGGATACTAATAATTATGAATGCAGTTACGAACAGATAAAAGTGAGTGACATAACAGAGAAAAGTAAAACTGCATGGAAACACCAAGTTCATTTGTATTGCAATAAATACAGTACAAGCGAATGTCACACACTAGTGACAAACGCAGAAAAAGGAAGAATCAATCAGAGCTACGTTCATGGGCAACATAACAAGGACAACTTAAATCATGTAGAAGGAAGCTTTAACTACCAGAATAGTTATAATCACGCTTCTTATACGAATAATCTGAGCTACAACAAATATTATAGAAGGAATCTTTGTAATAACGTAAGTGACAACAGACATGAGAACTACAACAGAAATGCTGATTATTTAAGAAATAACAGCAGTGGTTGCAACAACTGAAATAGTAACTACAATAATGACAGAGATTTATTTAACTGTAATAGAAATTATTGCTAGGGCTGTAATTATTACGACAGAGGGCCTTCAAATAAAAAAAATAATGCACCTGAAAGGAGAAAAAAATTGTTATTGTACAGAACATTTAAACTCGCAGGTTTCTTGCTATGCTTTCCAAGCGTGAAGTGGGCCCTCAGAACATAAAATAAGCCATAGCGTAAGAACGGGACAGAGGCAGCCAAAGGAGAGAAGCCAATGGAGTCAAATAGAATATGCGTTGAAGGTTAATCTATGAAGATATAATACAAGACGAGGTCTAAGAAAAGAAAAGAAATTAAAGTTCCACTAGAAACAGATTTCAAGTAGGCTTTTCAAATGGCTGAGAACGTACAGAAAGGAAAAACATGAAAATTCAAATATATGGCAGTAGCTGTTTAGCTAACAAAAATAGCATTAACAAAAACAAAAATCTACCTCTCCGCAGAATTAATATATCTTGTACAGGAAGCACACCACCATCGGTAATATTAAACAACTGTAAGCGAAAATTATATAGCGCAGAATTCTATGCTAATACTAGCACCGAAATAATAATTGTTAAGGAAAGCTTACACTCAGCTTACTTTTATTTTATTCAGACGCATATATAGAGAGCAAAGAAAAGTTCCTCATAGCTGGCATTATACACAAAGCACCCTTCTCATTAGGGACGACTAAAATATCTCGTAACGGTATTAAAATGACCCTGCATATAGTTCCAGATGACTTCCTAATTAAGATACAAGGTGGTATTGGATAAAACACTTCCAAGTTATTTCATAGCTTCATAAGCACCAAAAAAAATTATACAGAATTAAAAAGCATTTGATTCTTGTTATAAGGACCAGAATATTGAAAAAACTCACCACTTCAAGGTAAATAGTATTTGCGTCCGTAAAAGATGAAAGCATCCACGTACAAGTTAACTAGATTTCTTTACAGAAAATGAAAAAGGGAAATCTGTTAGGTAAATCAAATAATAACGACTTGGTTGTAGTCGATCTTTACTTTACTTTAGTCGTATGAATACATTACAGCTGTTTTGGTACACAGTACCTTCCTACAAACAAGTCATTATTATTTAATTTACCTCGAAATGGATCTTCATCACGTAACGACCAATAATATTAATTTGTTGAAATCTATTAGGTCATTTTATAAGAGAATATAAAAATTCTTACATTAAAACGGAAATTACAGATATAATGGATAAACAAGTTGACGTACTAATAGGTAGATGTCTTAAAATGTTAAAATAAACATGAAGGAAAATCAGTTAGAATCGCTGGAGACGACAGAACAGTTTGAACAAAGCCATAATTGGGCTTTATGATAATAAAAATAATAAAAACTTGTATGAATCCCGGAGACTATAGAAAATTAGACAAGGTGGTACAAATAAACGAAATAATACAAATTGTCGATACATCCAGCTGCTTCGCGAAAGAACTAGATTACATATGAAATCCTCTCAAATAAAATCCTTTTCTACTTGGCCTGAACGGCGAGCAACTGAAGGGTACAAATATACTTAAGTATAGTAGCTTAATTAAGAAAGCAAGATGATCTTATTTTTTTATTATGACGCATATTTATTTTGAAATGAAAAGTAATAAAAATTTAATCGTTACAGATCTTGTTTGGTTGTTGGGGTGACATTTAAATTTAACGATTTCAAGAAAAAAATGTCTTTTTTACTTTTTGTCTAATACCTTTTCTCCAGTGCATTTTTTGCATGCATGCCTCGAAAGTTTCTTGTTCCTCGTCAGAGTCGCTACGTTTTTTTGTTTATGAATAAATTGCATTCAAAATTCAAAAAGTTATTTTTTTCCCACATAACATATCTCAAACTCATAAATATCAACAAATTTAAGATTCTTAGAATATATTGTTAAAACTAATACTAGTGGTTTCAAATACAAAATTTCCATTCTAGGACCATCCAAATCTGAGACAATTTTTTTTTTTTCTAAAACTTGTGACAGTAGATTTAGCGTTGTTGATTTTTAAAATTTAGAAAGATTTAAGTTCAATAGTTATTTTTTAATAAAAAAAAATATCTTAGTTACTTATTGTTATTTTTAATATGAAAAACCAAACGTTATGTTCACCTTGCGGTAGCAGAGCCTGCTGACAGGCATAAAGCGGCGGAGTGGGGGCAGAAACCAGCACTCAAGTTTGGCTGTGCTGCTGAACTTAACTTTCAGGCTTTAAAATAGACCTGCTCATAAGATCTCTGTATCAGCATCTCTGCATCTCACCTTTCATACTACCAATAAAAATCTTTTCGAAATGGATTTGTGGTCACTTGACGAGATGTACACGAATATACAATTTATTTTTTCATAGTTATTTAAATGAGGCAGTTGCGTAAATATTAATTGTATGATGTACATTGACACCTGGCCTTAAACATTATTACCGTTGTTTTGTAAGTGATTCTTAACTGATGGTTAGTATAACATTAAAGTACTTTTATTTTAAGTTTGAGTTTAAGATTCTTCACATAAAACATATTTTTTTGTATAAATATTTTATGCCTACTCCAAACCAATGGTTCTAATGTTTTAGGCCAGTTATTACTGTACATTATATGACCGATATTTACGCAACTACCTCACTTAAGCTGTAATGAAAAAATAAATTGTATATTTGTGAGTATTTTGTCAAAGTATTCTCAATCTATTTCAAAAAGCATTCCATAGTTGGTATGAAGGGTTAGATACATACGGTTTGATGAGCAATTCTAATTTACAGCGTTTCTTAGTTCAGCAGCAGAGCCAAACACAAGCGGTGGTCTCTCCTGTCACTTTTCCACTGTATGCCTGTCAGCGCATTCCGCTACTGCATGGTAAACTTAACATTTGCTTTCTTGTACTAAGAATAGCGAAAAGAAGCTGGAATATTTTTTCTTATACAAATAAAACTTTTAAACATTAACTTACCTTACTTTGAGAATTAACAACGTTAATTTTGCTGTCACGCATTTTTTGAAAAATAAAAAAAAAAAAAACGTTTTCTCAGTTCCAGAAGGTCCTATAGTAACAATTTTTGGAAGCGCAGCCTTTCATCATGGGTCTTTACTTAACAAAAATGAAGTAATGCATCACACTCTCTCTTGCCCTTTCTTGCCTCCACCACTACATGCTCTTTCAACAGCAAGAGTACTATACCTATTATACAGTTACAGGTGCGCGCTTTTTCTCTTTCTGTCTTTCTCTCGGCATCGCCAAACAGCGCAAGAATTCTATAATGAAATGAGACAAGAAAATTGACAATAAAACAGGTAAAGTACAAATTTTCAAGAAGATATGAGCCAGTTGAATATCAAAAAACCTCAATCGAAAATTTTATAGGTAAGCAGCCTAGCGAGCATACATCGGTCCTCATGTGGCGAATGCGTTGTGTTAGATGGTGGCGTAATGTTAGTGGAAAAAGCTTGGCCCTACCTAGATATTATACTTGGTCTACATATTTATGTAGTAATTTTATATACCTATATAAGTACAGTTTACAGAGTAATTTTCCATAGAATTCTTAGAACTTTTTTAAAATTACAGAAAACAGCTAGCATTTGAAGAAATTAATTTGAAAAGCATAATATACTTGTGCATTTTTTGCAAGTTAACAACACTGTCTACTTATCTAAAATAATAACAGATCCTTGTGAAAATTAAGAATACTTATATTTAGACTGTTTCGAATCCACACATACTTTTCTTCAAGCATGTGTTATGATATCAAATATTGAGAAATAACACGATAAAAACTATGTTTGCTATGGGCTCATATAATACAGCTGCCAAATCAATATTAGCAACTATGATTAAGTCGTGCGGGAGTATGACAAAATAAGTTTAAAAAGCAGACGATGCCTCGGCGACTATGCTGCTGTTTACTTTGAATTTGCGTACTTAAATTCTTAAATACTGACAAATAAATATTTTTGCCAGTATGCGTGATGTATTTTTCCTTAATTCAGTCTCTTCAATTATATTTCAGAGATTTGCAAAAAAAATATAGGTCAAAAAGTCGTTAAAACAACGAAAACAAAGCATGTATATCTCAAAATGCTTAAAACAAGATTTTTTCACCCTTAATATCCAAGGAATGGTTTCATCGTTAAGTTAGCTACGAGCCCAATTCTTTTCATGCATAGTTGGGCAAGAAGTATTCTTAAAATCAAGCACAGTTGCCAACAGTGTGATATTGGCTACAGGTACTACCCAATTTCATAGTAGATAGCATGCAGCAGTAGGAGTTATCAGTGGCTAAGATAGTAGAGCACTTGCTTTTCGCCTGGAGCATAAAGGGTTCGGGTTCGAGATTCCACTCCATCGCTTTCTCCAACGTAACTAGGTGGTTTTTTTAATATGACCTTATTACTAGGATATCATACAAATAGGCTACTGGTATATAGCATTTTACCATTGTATGCAAAAATGCAATTAATAGTAAGAAACAACGATACCTCAGAGAAGGGAATGGTGAATATGACTCTCTCTTAGTAAAATTGTCCCCTGAATGATTACTAATACAAATAATAATATAAGTGGCATATTAAAGTCGAATGTGTATGCACTCGTAAGCATATAAAATGTACCCAGATGTTTAAATAACGACAGACAAGAGTGAGTGTTATTAAGGTAGGATACCTACTTGGCAGCAAATTTTAAATATTAATGCAAATTTACATATTCAGAGCATTTGAATAACCTATTATTCTGATCCTCAATTTTATGTTACTCTAATATAAACACCTTAATTTTAGTATCTTAAAAAAAAGTTTGTAATGGATAAATTAATAACTAGTAATAAGTAATGTTATTATTTTAGTATAATTAACTAAGCTACTTAAAACAAATTGTGTAATACAGCTGAAACAGTTTTTACATAATCTAATTAATTAGAGAGAAAAGTCTAATTTTCTCCTGGAGTGCTCTAAATAACAAGCTGTTTATCTAAGCTTAAGGTATGACAGCGATTGGAGTAGTTAATAATAATTTATTTATCATTGATTTTATAAGTAGTAAGAAAATAAA
The DNA here is from genome assembly GCF_000648655.2 of Copidosoma floridanum. The sequence goes on from NW_019384196.1 coordinate 1,120,842, forward strand.
AAATCATTTAATAAACACAACTGGTTTAGTAACTTATACATCCCTTTTACGATTTTCATATATATTTTCGTAATAAATAAATTTTTATTCTAGAAACTTCTTAGGTAATAAATAACTATAATTAAGAATATTTGCATTTTAATAAAACGTGAAAAAAAATAATAATAAAGGCTTGTGGAATAAATGACAAATTTAAGACTTTCAATGTGTATGATTACTTATTTCATCTCAAAGTTTTGTTGGAAGTAGTAATTGAAATTATGTAGTAAAAAATTAATAAGATCTTTTTTATGAAATAGCTTAACAAAAGAAAAAAAAAGAAAAAGCATCTGAGATAAAAATCCTGAAACTTTTTTTTTCAAATCAGTTTATTTCATTTGGTAAATTTGTGAGCTATTTGTACAAATTAATCTCTGCACTTATTTATACATTCAAAACACCTTCCAATGAGCCACTTTCAATAAGTAGATATTTAGTGGGACAATCGTAGATAACCTTAATATTCACAATTAAAAAAGTTATATGGCTCCTTACATCTGTCATAAACTAATATGGTCAGAGAAATCTTTATAAAATTGTAAAAGTCAATTTTTTTTCAAATTCTAACGCGATATTTGAGATTTTATAAGTTTTTTCTTCTTTTTAAGCTGGGTTTAATAGAAATTAGCTGCTATCAAAAACTTTGGCGCATTATGCAACTGAGCCCTTTTTAAAGTTTTTATTGTTAAATAATAAAAAAAGTTGAGAGCCGACTGTTTTAAAATTTAGTATACTTACGTGTATTAGTAATAGAAATATTTTCTAAGAATTTCAAGTCCGTTGATACTTTGACCATTTTGTAGGTAATTATATGGGAAATACAAAACTTCTTAGTCATAAATGCCAAAAAAAGTACTACAGAGAAAATATTTTGCAAAAAAAAAAGACATTTTTTTTCTAGAAATATTTACTTAAAAAAATGCTGCTCCACCAACTGAAACTGTGGATAACGAAATTATTAATAAGCGAATTTTTTTTCTATTTATATTAAAAAAAAGCGTCTTAACTAAAAAGTTTATTATTGAGGAGAGAAGAGCCTCATTGATAAAACTATAGAGTAACAACATCCATAGAGAAACCAATTGTTGCAAAAAGAGTACCACTTCTAATGAACCTAAGAAAACAGATACATAAAAAAATAGACAAACTAATAAATCAACAAATAATCAAACCTTTAAGGTTTCAACCTTGCTCAAATACGTTGATTATTCCGAGAAACGTGGGTTGAATAAAAGAAGACTCTGGCGAGTCGTTACGTACATGTGGCTATTTAACGAAATAACAGTCAGTGCGTACTATCCATTGCTATTCTAGAATGAAATGTAGGAAAACTTAGTAGCCACAAAATATGTATTTGAAGAGCGGGTTTTTTCAAGTGGTAATTGACGAGAAGGATGCTTATAAGACAGCGCTCGCATGCCTAAACAGCCTTTACTTATATCAGCAATTCCGATAGGATACATAGACTCTCCAAGCACATTTATGCCGATAAAAAAGAGGTATACATGGATAATATTGTGGTATTCGCGAGAAATTCAGATGAATATGGTTTAAGGTTCAAAAGGATTTTTAAACGGTTAGCCAACGCAAACCTTACCAAAGACTAGAGAAAATGTCAATTTTTTTTAGAAAAGAAGCAAAAGTACTTGGACATAGGCAATTGCCAAATTCAAACGAATTGAGAAAAAATAGAAGTGATTAGAAATTTTCCTAAACCAATGAATGTGAGAAGAATAAAACGACTTTTCGGATTAGCAGGGTACTTACTATCGATGCTTCATGAAAGGTTACACAAAAGTAATAAGAAAACGCCAAATTAACGAGAAAAAAGTTTAATTTAAAACAGAAGAGCCACATGAAAAAGCCCTTATCATATTTAAAGACGTTCTATGCAGCAAGCCAGTACACTTAGCTTCAGATATAAATAAACCCTGCATTGTAACAACCGACACATCATATCACGCGATAGGCGCTATCCTGAGCGAAGCAGACATAGGAAAAGATCGTCTTTGCTAACGCAAAGGTGCTTAAAAGACAGCAAGATACACCATCTCACAAACAATAAGGAGCTGACAGTGATAGTGCTTGCAAAAAGACAATTGTGGCTATATCCTTTTGAACGAAAATTTACCGTGGTTGTGGATCATAAGCCTCTAAAACATTATCATGCATACAAAAAGCCTGATGTACGATTAAACTGGCAAAATGACAAGGCTATAAATCTGATATAATATATCAGTCAGGCATTTTAAACAGAGTGCCAGATACGCTATTCCGAAATCTTATATTTAAAGAAGGAGAAACGAGCTCTGAATGACTGTGATAGGATCTGTTTCAGCTGGCAGACGAACAAGAGAATAAAGCACTTGTCGATAGCCATGGAGCGCTGGCGCGTTTATTCAAAATGCGTGCAACTGTAAGACAGAGATTGCAAGGTCCAAAGAAGTTCAATATTTATCATAAAAAAAAGTCAAAGCATTGAGGATACCATTTATAAACGAAGGTATGGTAAAAAAATACAACACAAAACCCGTAAACGTCAGTTGAATACACTACATAGCGAAATTTCAGATTTTTCTAAGAATAATGAGTGATTGAAAAACTAAAAAGAAGTCATTACAAAACATTGTGACATACCCGTGTCAACATGCAGGAAACCCATGATAGTAAAACGTAAGGGGTTTGAATCAGACAAAGCAAGTGTGTTAAACAAAACGACAAGAAAAAAAATAATAAAAATGAATTTGAGTGCACAAATACACTAGAGATATCAACTAGTACAGGCAAGCTTAGCAGCAGAAGCAGCCAAAACGAGAAAGATAATCCTTGATTCAATGAATACCCCAAAGAAAACAATTGTAGGGGCAGCTATACCAAGCAAAAATTAAAGCAATAAGACTAAAAGTGATTAAAAGGCTTACGCGCAGAATGTAATCCACGAGAATAACGAGCAGCAGCAAAATATACTGAGTAAGATTGAATCGAGCTGACCAACGTCGAAGAAAAAGGCACAAAGTGAAACCATAGGTAAACGTAAATGATGGGGAGTGAATAAATGACGAACTACCACCCATACAAGAAAAAGAGGACAATAAGAAAATCGCCAAAAAAAAACCAGATAGTTCAGGTGATACATGACGGTTGTATAGACAAATTTTGATCGAAGGTATATATAGACGTCAAGTACTAATATTTTAAAGAGTAGTGGAGTATTGTGATAGATAATTGGGAACGTGATGCTCCCATAGGTTAACAGCAGAGGGAGTGGTTGGAAAGCACAAGAACAAAAGTAGAGCAGCCAGAAGCTTTCTTTAATAGGGTGGTAAGCTCAAGCAGTGGAGATATTGAAAAAAGTGAAGTTGACGGCCAGCAGTTAAGAAAAAAAAAAAAAAACACATTCGAGAAAGATAGGATGCAAATTGAGATAAGCGAAATAATGGACGAAGAAGTTCGATGATCAGGAATTTAGTGTACCAAAACCACCAAAACGTTTATGATGAAGGACGTAACCGATGATGAAAGCTGTCTTTTCCCCTGCCTCATACTTTTATATAATCTGAATGTCTTACAAAACAGGCTTAGAAAAACGCTTTTTTATTTAAAATAAATAGATTTTCTTAAAAATATGAGGTAAACATACACATCCATTTTCAGCTCTCTAAAAAAAGGACGATCTATTAACATTTTATAGGGAAGAAAGAATAAAGACATTCCATCTTGAAAATAATCATCATCTGGCCTTACTAGAATTTGAGGAAAGTAATCACCTGCAGACAGATTTCAATATTAGTACAAATGAGCAAGGCAATATAAAACTTTATACGAAAAAGAGTGAGGAAGGGAGACATGAACCGAGTGATAGTGATGTAAGATGTGTGAGCAACAAGAAAGATTGTAGTAATGGATCACAAAAGGAAGAAGATAAGACAAGCAGTAAAAATTCTACTTAAAAAGATAAAGATATCACGAGAGAAAAGGTGCTTGAAGAATGGGACACCCCACTACTCTATTCTCCATCACGATCTGATAATTGTAGCATATCAAGGTTGTCACAAGAGAACAAGGAAAAGAGCGGGGGACTCAACAAAGCTTTAATAAAGGTAAGCAAGAGAAACTCCAATGAAGAAAATAATTCTAGCGATTTGAGCACACTTCATAGATATAGGGCATGCAGGACCCAACTACCACGTAATAAGCCACCGTGAATCCCAAGCAATGGCTTAGATACCCCGTCTGCTTCAGAAAATAAAAAAAGTCAAAGATCACCCTTCAAATATCTTGATAATTGAGTCTTTTGTACAGTATTAGAAAATGTTCCAGATACAGAAATAATTGATGCGCTTTACAAAAAAGGGTATATTGACCCAGAAATATTGAATAACAAAGAGAGTACAATAACAAATGCCATGCTTTCTAAATGAAGAAAAGTATCCGAAATACGCATGTAAGTGAAAAAGCACTTTGAAGAATAATCCACTACGTCAGATGTTAAGACTTGCTTAAGATCTAACACTGGAGGGTCCCACTTAATCTCTACAGTTTATACATAGTGCTACCACGTAGTTTAAAAATCGATGCCCGATCCAATCTTGTGCCGTGCTCCCAATTCAATACTTGATTTTGCGTTTTTTCTATTAAATTTACCTGCATCTGAGAATCTACTTTATAGTCTAATCTCAATGTAAAAGCACTGTACCATAATAGTTAATTAAATTGGTTGCGAGAAAATATATTGATCTTATAATGATTAGCTTAGGATATACTTATCACTTATTACCCGATAATCAAGATATTTTATTGTTTTCAAAACTATACTATTACACTCACTGTTTGTTCGTGGTATTCATGTTTTCTTGCAGCTCATGAAGAGAACGTGTCATTCCACAAAAATTGTAGTAAAAAAAGTAAAAGCGATCTCCCTTCCAAGAAGTAATCATTAAGTTTTACATAACTTGCATTAAATTTAGTTGTTTTTTTTCCTTATTTTACTTTTTGCTTTAAACTTTTTTTAATCGAATATAGCTGCGCACTGAAAGTTATGTAGGAATGTAACAGTAGGGGGCAAAAGAACGATTATCCTGTGAATAATTCGTTATAATTAATCTTGCTATTAATTTTTCAATATTTTTTAAATCAAAAATCTTTAATTTTCAATATCAATTTTTTCTTACATCGAGGTAATCCCTTCTATATTTATTTGTAAGAATATGATTAAATTTTCTTTGATCGTTATTAATTAAAAAACTTTCTACTAAAGTTTATTCTTCAAAAATAAAAGCATCAAATATCTTTACCTCTATATGGTCTATACTTCTCTTTGTCTGACAAACACCATGCAACATGTATACAGCATGATATGTAACGGTGGCATTTCCCGAGAACCGCGTGTAGAGCAATTTTTTCTGACGTGAACCCCGTTGGAATTAATTTTTTAGGGCAAATAGCTTTTAAATGGGAGCTGGTTGAAAATACATTCCAAACTACCCCTAAATGGGGTTGGAAAGCTATAGTGCGCCCGCATGAACTAGCAACGTTACCACATTGTTATTGGAGCTTAGTTGATAAGCAGTGAGAACTATATCCATGTGCGCACGCAAAAGCGTAAGCTACAGCTGGTAACTTGAAGGTTAGATGTAAAAATTTTTACCTTAAGGTGAATATTGTCTGCTCCTTATGTTGTCAGTTGCTTATCCACGCGCTTACTGTCTTTCTCACTCTCGTGTTGGACAAAAACATCTTTAAATTTTTATACTTAAGTAATGTTACCTCGAATAAAAGTAAAATACCATATCAGTAGGGATTTTTCCACTCTACACAATAGTATTTTTGCAAAAATAGTCGACCTCACGGTCAAAAATATTGTTGTTAAGTACGTCTTGCTTACGTTCCTGGGTATGTCGTCTGTACACGATTTAGAACGAGTCCATTCATAAATTGCAATAATCAAGTACCCGGGAAGTGCCTGGGAAGTACCCAAGTAAGTGCCCGGGAAGTACCAGCCAAGTGCCCGGGAAATACCCGGGGAAGTACCCGGGAAGTGCCTGGGAAGTATCCACCAAGTACCCGAGGAAGTGCCCGGCAAGTGCTCACCAAGTCCCCGGAAATTACCCGCCAAGTGCCCGGGAAATACCCGAGGGAGTGCCCGGCAAGTACCCGACTGTATTGTACTTGGCGCGGACTTCCGGGGCACTTGGCGGGGCACTCGTTCTAAATCGTGTACAGACGACATACCCGGAAACGTAAGCAAGACGTACTTAAAAACAATATTTTTGACCGAGAGGTCGACTATTTTTGCAAAAATACTATCGTGTAGAGTGGAAAAATCCCTACTGATATGGTATTTTACTTTAATTCGAGATAACATGACTTAAGTATAGAAATATAAAGATGTTTTTGTCCAACGCGAGAGTGAGGAAGACAGTAAGCGCGTGAATAAACAACTGACAACATAAGGAGCAGACAATATTTACCTTAAGGTAAAAATTTTTACATCCAACCTTCAAGTTACCAGCAGTAGCTGACTCTCTTGCGTGCGCACATGGATATAGTTCTCACTGCTTACCGACTAAGCTCCAATAACAATGTGGCAACGTCGCGAGTTCAT
>NW_019384196.1:1127655-1168258 GCF_000648655.2 Copidosoma floridanum
TATATATATATATATAAACCTTGCATGAAACGATATTTTGCACAAAGGTGGTGACATTATCATTTGAATTAATATACCTACTTTAATTTTGTTTAATTTCAAGAAAAATTAGAATGCTTCATAAATATAAACAATGTATTACGACAACATATAATATAAACAATACATAGACTAGCCTACATCTGTAACTTCAAGCTCACACATGTTACATACGTTTAATTCCTACTCTACACGCTTTACTAGTCTATATATGGACTATACATTTAATACTCAAAATTGGTTTGTACCTCAGAAGGTTAAGAAAAACCATCTTGTAGTACCACTATCTCTTATGGGGTAGTATTACATACCAGTAAATGTTACTTAAGGACGTTTATCACACAAGTATTTTAGACAGATATTATTCAAACGTTATTAGTACGTTCGAAATAGCATAAAAAATATCTGCAAGAAATTGCAAATGGTTGAACTGTATCCTTATTTTATATGTTTAAGTTAAAAAAAATTGCAGTGTAGTATGTAATCTTAAGGAAAAATTACATAAAATTGCGCTTATATTATCTGTCAGAATCTCCTAATTTTTATGTGTGTGAAAGATTGCTTTAAGATGAACTTATTAAATTCTTAAGCAGATTTACAAGTGGTTTTTTCTACTAGTACATATTATTACGTACGCAGTATATATTTGCGCTCCTCTTATTTTTATACCTTTACAAAATATAAGACAAAATGACACCTGAATCACAAAATGGAAAAATTGTGAAAGAATAAAATGCAATTAATATTAGTTACTTTTTCTCTATGGTTTACATACTGTTTTTTTTTATTTTTAGAAAAGTCGTATAACTAATTATTCATTTATCGTAAAAGTAACAAATTAATGATAAGTAAATAAATATTGACTGATCCGTAGAAAAGCTGCTCTGCTAAAATATACTAATTCGAAGTTAAATCACACGAAAACAGAAGTTTCTTAAATCATTTATTTAATAATATTATACATCTTCAAATTAAACAAACTGATGAAAACTAAATTAAAATTGACATTGAAAATGAGTTTTAAACCACATTGTCAAAAGAAATAAACGAACGTTTTTTATTGGGATTTCTCATAGCAGAGTTTATAAGGGTCTCCGGTTGTATGCAAGGGGATAAAGGTTTAAATCCGTTTGAAAACTATTTTTTTTTAATTTGTTACAGAAATAATAATATATTACGTTACTAAGCCACTCAGTACAAACATGAACGCCCAAATGGCACGCTTGTTGTAGGTTTGTGCCTGAGTCACGTAGACTGTTTTTCTGACGTAGGGCCCAAAGTAAGATTTTTCGCCCATAGGCACACTTTGCGCCCAGTTAATCACATTGGGCTCTAAGGCAGAAGAGTACTTTGGGCCTGGATGGCACAAAAAACTATTTTCCCCGTAGATGCAGTCCCGTAATGTTTACCCAGGCCCCCTCTTAAAACATGTTTTCCAAAGTATTTTCAAGAAATGTCATGGTCCTCCAAATCTGGTATGATCAAATTTCCCATATTTTTCTTATTTCTAAAAAACAATAAATTAATTAACTTTTAAGACTTTGTATAATAAAAATACAAAATTTATTCAAAAAACATTGTTCTTATAGCATAATCTAATAGCAAGGAGTGGCGTGTTGCAGGGGACAGTGCCCCACGAATGTTTATATAAATACGATCTTAACACACATTTTTATGAATTAAAGTTTTGTGAGCTTGTAATGCAGCAGAATAAACAATGAGCTTACCTACAACGCCCTTGGCATCCACTTTCAACAATCTAAATATCCTTCGATTGTGTTCGACCAATTTATATTTTTTCAGTACCATTACAAGTCATATTACTTTCAAAAATTTGTCTAAGTTTTTTAAATATATAGCCTGACTTTCAGTTAAAGAAAACCGTGATTTTCGGTGAATAAATTGTAAAGCTTTGTAAAGCCTGTGTTAAAAGTCTGACTTTGAATTTCATACTGCTTTTGAATTCATCCAGTAATTTGAGCTGAAATTTGATCTGTGTGTTTTTAAGCCTTTTTTTTTTGAGAAATTTCTATCAAAACATGATGGCACAATTTTTAAATATAAGCACGTCCAAAGGAAATTTGCTAGCTGGCGCGCACATCCCGTTGTTTTAGTAGAACGTGCTCTATTTAACTCGCTGGAAAGTGATGGAAAGAGGGTGAAAAAAATTTAGAGAGATATGGATCGATAGATTATGACCTGCTTTTTATGACTGTGTAGTCTGGGCCTGCTAGAACAAAGTTTTTAATAGCAAAAACTCAGTTTAACTTCTGGTTAATTATTCTTGAAGTACGTTTTTTTTTTCATTTTTTTTTAAAAACCATTTAAATAAGCATTTAAAAAACTGTATCTGCTGTAATTTTAAAAAAAGGTACAAAATAATACAATTTCTTTCAAGTTAATCTTAAGATTTTGAGCTCGAGCACTTCTTCTGCTGTTTATTTGCTATTTTCTATGTTATTTCACAAGCAGTTGGACAAAAGAGACGTATCGAATTCTAGAATGCAAAATAGTTATAACGAACACTTTGTATTGTTAATGTGTCCAAGAAAAAATAAAAAGAGAATTAAAAAGGAGAGACACGTGAAAGAAATCTAGTCAAAAATTAAAACTGTTATATAAGGCATTTGTTACAGTCACAAAATTAAAAAAAGAAAAACTAACAAATTCTGATCCAACATCTATCTTGTTTTCTGTTTTTTTTTNTCGCGTAAAAGTAATTAGTCTGTTAAAAAAAAGCAGCTAAAATTTAATAGATTTAGGTGTTTTAAAATTTTTTTAAGCTTGTTTACTTCGTTTGCTAGGAAAAGTAAAAAAAACATCACTTGGCGACCACACACCCATTACCTTTGGTGTCAACACATATACGATCAGGAACAAGTTGTAAAATAGATTTATTATATAAGAATAGCGTTTTTATATTGCGATCATAACCCAATCACGGTGGCTGAAGCATAAGGTTGTTATTTGACGTTGAGTTACAGTTTTTTAGAACGTTTCAATTTTTCTACAGGATAAGATTTGCAAAAAAAATGTCTTTTTTTCGTTGACTTAATATCAACTAAGTAGCAATATTAAAAAGAAAAACGTATTATACATGTATATTATTATATATAAAGATTTATAACTGGCTTAATCATAATTTTAGTTGGACCACTGTGCCTGAGTAAACACAATAATCGCGATCGGCGACTGGACGATGATTTTTTGACTTTCAAGAAGTTTAATCGAACTCTTATTTATTCTTGTGAGCCTGGTAAGTAGTTAATATGTTTATAGTATCCTAGTCATATGGTAATTGACATTTTCCTAATACATTGGTTAAATCTCATTTACAGGAGAAGCTGGTGTACTCGAGGTGACACCTAATTCATCTTGGCCAGATACTGTCTACTACAACTCTTTCACTCATGCTAACATGGGCTGGAAAATTCACATTGTTGATTATTACTCTAAAAATAACAGTTATAACTCTTTGAATTCCAGCTTCATACTTATGCTCTTAACCATTATTGTTTTTTTTTCTTGATACTATAAAGTGAGGTTATTTTGTTTAGAGTTACCTTGATTTCACGACTATAATTACCATTTGCACAAACCAGAAAAGTAATTAAGTGTTCTGGAGACTTGTAATTTTTATTAAACAAAGTACAATATTTAAAAATATTCTATTTTGAAAATGTATTATGTTAACGTAAAAAGAATTTTCAGCAATAACGATATGATATTATCGTTAATAATGAGATTCAACTAAAAGACACGTAAGATTTTTTTTTTTAAACTAAATTTTTATTTTGAATGTACATGTTTGTTTTCTATTGATGAAATTTACTTTTGTAACAGCAAGAAGTCTTTTCACCATTAAAAAAAAACATCAATATGAAAATGGAAAGTGATAAGACGTCTACAAACATTACGATAAAAATAATATTTATGCTTAGGAACAATTTTATACAATAATTTCAATAGTTGACAAACAATGGTTTTATTACTAACTTGAAACCTTATTGATATAGTAACGATCTTACAAACCTCTAGAAGTTGATACCAATAAGAAACAAAGACGATGCTGTTCAAAAACTTTATTTATAATAATTGGACGAAATATCGGATACACAGAAGGTACCCTACGTAAGTCGAGTTCTTAACAGAAATCAAATGACCAAAGTACGTTAACTAAGGAAAATTAAATCATAAAGTAAGATAAGGAAACAATAAAATACATAAGGGTGAAAGTGTAATAGAGCTTAAGATGATGTTATAAGCTCGCTGTGAATAATGTAAAAAAGCACTATAAGGATTTGTTAAACTCAAAATTTAGTGTCAATACTTAAAATAAATACATCATTCATGGTTAAAAAATATATATTTTATTAACTTATTTGACACAGTATATTATATTGTATTTTAAACTATAGTTAAACTTTCAAGTTTTCAATACTTCATCAATTATTATCCGTAGAAATTAATTTAAATGAGATCCATGATCCAGTACTTTATCCATTATATGAAACATAGATGTCTTAAGGAGGTAATCGTGGTACAATACGCGTTAAAAGTTTGGTGCATCGATATCCAATGAGTGTACACCCTTCTCTTTCCATAACGATGAACTTTTGTAAGTGACTGTACTCGTACATGTGCAGTTTGGATATAGTCATTTGCTTGCTTTGTTTCCGTTAAATTTTTGAAAAAATGGGCTAATTTATATTACAACATGATATAAACGATGAATCTAGGCATTCCGAAATTTGGGACAGTGATTTTTAATACAGTCAGTCTTGGCATATTAGTTTTTAACGAAAATCTATTAAAAATTATACAAGTTTATTGAGAATACGTATCGTTGACAGCGAGCTCGTGGTGACCTCTCCATAAGAGGTGTAACCAAAAAATTTTGAAAATTCTTTCTTAAAAAACTAAGAAGCTAGTTTCTCTGAAACTTTAATCTGTTATGTGTTGTGATGAAATAAGTATCTCATAATGTTTTTTTTATTTCTATAATAAATAAAACATCACAATAACCGTCTTATTAAATTATTTAGCATTATCTAGTTTATCATGTTACAGATAGCGTTAATTTTACATGACGAAACACTCCAATTGTTCTACATAAAATTACTTACATGTACTCTATAACACCATGCAAAATTTCACTGAAAAAAAATCATCCATAATGAACGTGCCACATTATCTTTTCTACATACACAAATAATAATAATACATAATTTTTTCTCATGCAAAGGTATTCTGCATAATCGATAAAGCTAGGCTTTAACAGTAGTACTTAAAACATATAGTACAAGTATTATAAAGAAAAAGTATATTTAACAATATTCTGAATTGAGAATATACAAACTTGTAAATGTAAAAAGCAAGTACAAAGAATAAATCACATGTTAAATGAGAATTATGAAACGAAATTATATGCACCCCATGAGAGTACACCTTTAAGCAAAAGTAGAAGATTGGATAAGTTTCATGCGTTAAATTCATATTTTTTAAGGAGTTTATAAAGACCTCATAGACAGGCAAAAAACTGTTCCTGCCAATGAATCTTTATCCTTGCAATGTTCTAAGACCAAGATTTTTTTTTGGCTGCACTCTTTTTGTATGACAAAAATACACTAAACTTTGTTACTTAAAGTAATTTGACAGAAACAAACTAAGTAATATTGACTTGTGACTTATATCATATATTAACCTTATATCAAACAGATTAACACCACACCTAGCCTTAAACAAACCTATAACTGCCCAGAGCGCAGGTCGTATACTTTGATTTATAAAGAATGTAGCTTGGCCCGCTTCGTTTGTTTTAGAGCCATACAACCGCATCATTTTATCATTGAGAAAAAATTATTGCATTTATATACCAGTTCTGGTCAAGAGGTCGGAAAATGTATACACAGTACGGTCGTGAAGGCCCAAAATGCTCAGATCTCGTATTTATAATCCTTGAGCTAACCTTAGGTGACTATTTACTCGGGATCTAGATAATTCTTTACTTAGCTACCATAGGTGTTTTAACAGATATTAAGTAATGCCATAAAACTTCTATATACTAACGACATATCAGGAAATTATTGTAATAGATGTAAGGCCCGTATAAAGTACTAGTCGAAAGTTAATATTACTTAGTTACATTTTGTTTAAGTACGAGAATTCGACAGTATTATACTACGAACGGCATAAAAAAAGTATGCTGCACCGAAAAAAAATTTACCGTTCTTATATTTTCATGTTATAATTTTTCAAGGCTAAATATTCATTAGGAAAAATACTTTTTATTGTAAGTGTGTAAGCGCTTTACAAGTCTACTACAAAATATTAATTTAACACATCAAAGTCATCTAACCTATTAGTTTTGTGAAAAAGTAATTTTATAGAGATACACTAACCTTTTAAAAAATATACTTTTTTATTTCAAATTTCAAACTATTTTTAATTAATTATGGATTGCGTTTCAGTTATAGATAGCAAACGTTTGCGCAAAAAATAGCTACTTAACTTCTACTAAAAAATTCTTATATAATGATTCCTCAAATAGTTTTTCACAATATAAATGTGCCACAGGCCCCAGTGGTCTTTTGATTTTCAATCAGCTTACTATGTACAACATGAAATGTCTTAGAAATGCACTTGACTATAACATCATGTTATGTATAAAAGAATAAATGTGGTTATGTTATGTTAAAAAAACAAATTTCTTTTTTCTGCGCGTAAAAACTGAAAATTACTTATAAGTCTCTACTTAAGCAGACATAACTAAATGCTACATGTAACTATACTACCCATACACATACTACCATGAAACGTCACCCTTCACCTTGTCACATAGTGTATCTTACCTTTTAAGCTTTGTTATTGTTTGAAGTTGTTAAAATTATTGAATAATTATAATCATATTGTAGTAATATAACGAAAGTGTATTCTGTCAAATGAACGAGCGAAAAAATAAAAGGAAAATTTCCAAAAAAATTATAACCGTGAAATTGTTTCACTGATTGACATATTCATGCACTCACCTGATAAGTAAGTGGATCATTTAAAATTGGTGCGCGCATGCTAAGTCTGCTCATTTACATGGCAGACATCTTACTCTCGCTGTTTGCTAAATTTTTGATTTTATGATATATCATATAATATTTTTATGATAAGTCCCAATTTTTCTTATGCTATTAGAAAGCTTGAGATTTTTTCTATTACAACAAACTTTCATTATTATGACCTCAAGTCAACTTTACAAATGTTTATAGTTCTATAACCAGTCAAGTATTTAATGCAAATCAACTTAGTTCATGGGATAGATTTATCTAATACCAATAAGCTATGTACTTCGGTTTTAAGTTTTTTTCATTGACATCGATAACAATTTTGTATGGTTAGCAGAAGGTATGTTAAGAAATGTCACTAACAGTTTTGCTAAGGACATCTAGCTACAAAATTTTATTGAAAAATTTTATTTAAAAATTTAATACGAGCAATAGGTACACAAGCGAATGTTGATACATCTGAACCCTTGTATCATGAGGCGCATATATAAAGAAGATGGTACTTTTTAAACAAGCACTCTACATCCTCCATACATGTCCTTTTCTCAATATTTAACACACCAAGGATTCACAATACTAAACCACATGATTTTATTTTTCAAGAAATATTCTTAAATAATAAATAAGAATGAGAAAAATATCATTTTTGGGTGCGGAACAAGCACACAACCTCTTGTTTACTAGATAGTTGCTCTACCATTAGAGCTACCAAAAAGCCGTATATTCACTCACATCGTAAGTTAAGATAAGTTTTCATTCTTAATTTTAAAACTGTCTTCCACCTAAGCTCGATAAAGTAGATATTCGAGCTTCGCGCAGATGCGTAAGCACCCCTCTTCTTATCCCTTTGAGAGTGAGCTGGCCTCCAAAATTCTTATTTATACAACCTACTATTTACTAGACAGTTGCTTAACCATTTGAGCTATTGACGAGCCGTACATTCCCTCGCTTTTTCTAATTTTTATTTATGATTTCAGAAAATTTCTTAAAAAAAGAAAGTATGTGGTATAGTATTGTGAATCTATGTCTGTTGGATATTGAGAAAAGGGCATATATGAAGGATATAGAGTGCTTGTTTGAAAAGTGCTGCCATCTATACATATGCACCTCATGGTACAATGATTTAGCTGTTCAAATATACGCTTATACACTAATTGGTTGTATTAAATTTCTAGTTTACCTACAAGCATAAGAGTCACAGACCATGTTACGGGGTGCTGCCGATGCTGAATAACGAGGTGGAACTTGCGACCTCGACCGGGCCTGTGTTGCCCGGGTACCCTCGGCAACACTTCTAATAAACTTTATACGTGGGTCTCGCTCTCCGAAACACCACTGGGGCCAAGTATCGCGGCTTCAGTGGTCGTCGCTTCTCGCGACGACTTTAACATGGCACAAAGGAGATTGGGTACACCTCGAAATAATCACTTGCGAGGAATATTAAAAGTAGGAAATATATTCAAACTATGTATATGAAAGTACAAATATTACTCGTGGGTGTAGGTGTGTATGCGTATGTGTGTTCTTGTCCGTTGAGTACGATTGCTCAACGTGCTCACGGCGCGAAAACGCAAATCGGGCAGACCTACGCGGGCTAATCTAGGGCCACTGCCCTTTACAATAAACTGCCTATTGGCAGGTACTTACAGCGCCTCAGGGGTCACTTCTCGTTGGTGCTTCGAATAGGCCGAGACTCTATATGCTGTCGTAGTAAGTGCGCAGAGGCCGGTAGGCGTCCCTACTGGCTGCGTGCGAAGGTCACGGTCGTTGGAGTCGACCTGGCTGAGCCCGAGTCCAGTGACGCCTGCTATTCCAGCAAGACCAGGACGTTCACCACCAAACACTGCACCGGGAATCACTGAGACACAGCCACCCCAACAACAAAACGCAGGAAAAACAAAAAGACAAAGAAAATGCTTCGCGCAGCAAAAACTATCACGTCGCTTGCACGAAGACCCAAGCTAATCTAGCGCTTTCTCGGCCTTTTCCGGGATTCCCTTACTTTCCCTTACCGCTTTCCCACCTAGGCCCTTTAACTCTTTTCCCCCTTTCCCTGCTTCCCTACCTGCCCTAGCCTACTAATGTGGCCAAATGGTGGGGCACTGTTACAACCAATTTTATTTGAAATGTTGAATGTAACAATGTTCACATCGTTACATTCAACATTTGTTGAATAGATCGACAATATAAATGGTGAGGTGGAAAGCTTCATATGTTAAGCATGTAAGAAAATTTTTTTCGACTACGCGAGACACAAAACTAACCTACCATTAAATTACTAGACGTTTAGTTACCCACTCACAGTAAAAGATATAAGATTATCTTATTTTATCAAAAAGGTGTATAATTTTAAAGTCGGATAGTCGATTAAAAATTCAAAGTAAATGGAGTTAAGTATAGAGCTGTAATCAAATTTTTCACAAAAAAAGACAACACGTCCGCCAAAATCAATCTTATTTTAGATGCTGTATACTGGCAATCTTATCCTTTGTATTCCATCGTCAAAGAATGGGCAAAACACTTTCGTTTGGAAAGATAATCAATTAAGGAATTCTATTGTGCTTAGAACTGTGCTTAAAATTCTACATAAATGTTTAGGTATGAATAAGGTCAGTGCAAGGTGTGTCCCAAAACTTCTTTCTGCTGTTCAAAAACAAGAACGTGAAAAGGGCTGTGCTTCTTTTTTATCGCTTTGTGAAGGCAAACAGAAAGAAGTTTTGAATTCTATTGTTACAGGAGATGAAACCATGAATCTTTATCATGATCCTCTCTCAAAAAGGGAATCGATGGAATGGCAGCGTCTAAGCTCACTAAGGCCATAATTGGCAAAGGTGACTCAATTGATAAAAAAGTTATGGCTACAATATTTTTTGATTAAGAAGGAATTTTATTGGTGTATTTCAAAGAACGCAACACAGCTGTGACGGCCAAGGACTGTGTTTCCTTGTTGTATCAGTTGCGAAATGCTATTAAAAAATAACGTTGAGAAAAACTGTCACGAGGAATATTGTTGCTTTACGACAACGCGCTGGTTGACACATCAGGTGTTTCAAAGGCGGCCATTAAAGAATATGGTTTCACTGAGCTGGATCATCTACCTCATCGTCCTGACTTAGCTTCAAGTAACTATTATTCATTTTTAAAATTAAAATTGGACTTTCAAGGGAAAAAATTTAACACTGTTAAAGAAGTGAAATCAGCGGTTTTGTTACATTTTGAAGGGAAAAGTTCAGACTATTTTTTCAAGGGTATAAAAATATTGATTAAGCGCTGTAAAAAATCTATTAGAAGAAAGGATGATAACGTTGAAAAATAATACAAGTGGTTTAAGATTTTTCCTTTATTTTAAAGATCAGGCCAAAAACTTTTGGACCTTACGTATATAGTACGTTGTATTCATTTGATCTTATAGTACATGCAGCATGTTTAAATGCAATAGTTAAATTATTTTTCTGATAGCCAATTTCAATAAGCTAATTAAATACTATTTTTGTTACGAACAAGCGACGCAAAGAACTTTTTTTAACAAAAAATTTTTTTAGTAATGTCTACTGTTTTTGGTCAAAAAAATTTTTTTAATGTGCACCTTATATTTAGGTTCTGAAACTAATTTCCACAGCTTGGGCTTAATACACATGTTAAACAAATTTTTGATTATTTGTGCTAAAATGCTATACAAAATCACGAAAAACAACATTCTTGATACTAATTATGATAACTCTATCGCATTTCAACAACAAAGTGGATCAACGTCTTAGGTGGCGTTGATAGTATGGTTACCGTGTCGAATAATATATATTATTAAGCACGGTAACGCTAACGTATGCGCTATATGATATATTCCAAAAATGGTTTAGGATATTATTTCATTAAGTAGTATTCAATAAAAATATTCTAAGTATTAAAAGACTTTTTAATCAAAAATCATATCAAAAACCAATAAAGTAGAACAAACAAAAAAAATCATGTGGGAAAGTGTGGTCTGACCACTTGACTTTTACAAGGTTTTTATTTTAAATCACCACATAAAACCGTATGGTTTTTACAAGCTTCGTTTTTAATAATTAACAAGATTTTTCTTACTTATACAGAATGATCTTAAAATCTAGTAAATACATGAATAATTTTTATAAAAATGAAACAAAAAAAAACAAAACCATCTCTGATTAAGCTTGGAACTTGGCTAACCAATTTAAAGCTAGCTAAGTACGTTATTGTATTTGGCCTAAGTATTAAAAGTATTTGGCTAGAGTTGACTTGACTCTGGCTTACAGATTTTCGTCTGTATAAGGTACAGATGGCATAGTATTTTATTATTTACATGTTGTATAAAACTGATCCTTTATATATAAGCTAATGTTTACTTATATATATTATTTATGTAGAACTAATACTGTAATTATTGTTAATAGTATGTGCAAATTTTAAGGTAACATTTATATCCAAGTTCAATCCACTATGAAAACCAAGACTTCATTACTATTTGCTGATGGTAGCAAAATGATACATTTGAGTTTAACATTATTCAATAATTTAATGCATATTTAAAAAATAATAACTGATTTAAATGATACTTATAACTTTTTGCAATTTAATTGTAAATAAGAGAAAAAGAGTCAGGGGTGGGTCTCAAAAACTCCAACAGAAGTAAAACTTTTAACTGTAATGTTGTTAAACTTGGTATAACAGAAACTGAGAAACTTAGAGTACTCCTAACTTGACTGAACCTAATTAGTTTAACAATAATGTGCATTCATAAAGTTACGCATAATTTTATCTGAGCTAGCCATGAGAATTACCTATATTGTTTGGATATTTTTTTAATGATATTTCATAATCCATTTGCACTTCCTTCGCCCGCCGTAACTAATGTCGTTCTGGTATGCGTCTGACAATAAAAATCGATAGGTTCTGGCTCTGTGGGCAGTTTGACAAGCTCGATAACTGGACGCTTGAATGAAGATGTGATTGTTGTGATGGTATCGACTCTCATCATATCGTCAGCGCTAGAATGTGTCTCAGTGATCAGACCGAGTCTTCTTGCAATTTTTTTGGCGAGAGCAAAATCGAATGTAAGCTGCAAGAAAAGCATTCGTGGACAAATCAGAAACGATTTTGATTTGTATTGCTCGTGTTACAAGGCATACAAAAATAACAATGTAGCCTTTAGTTGATTGAACCCCTCGGCCTCTGGAATGCAGCACTTGTATAGAACCATCGTAATCCACACCGGAAACAGCAAAAGGACGAGACGGTGTAGTTCTTTCGGCCGGTAGGGGGCCATCTCCTGTACAAAGCATCTTCTGTTGAATCTGAAGCATTGGACGCACCGATTGTATGAGGTTTTATCTACAGTGGGTGCTCGAGTTATCCAGAACGAGTGGTAGATGTGCGACAGCATAAGTTGTACTTTGCCATGAAGTGTCAACTCATGAACTTCTGTGACGAGTCGTTTTATGAAAATGCAGCCACCAGAAAGTACTATTAGGTGTTTTTTAATATACAAAATCAGTGAATAGTGCAATCATCCTCTTATTCTAAATAATGCTTTCCCACAGATGGAGGGATGGAGACGGGCCATGAGACTCTGCTTGGAGAGTGGCTTGTGAACAAGTAGCTGCCTACGCTTCTCCTTATAATGTTCTCCTTGGATGGCTTTGAAACAAAAAATTTGTGCAAGAGCACATTTCTTATGCAAAAGAGCAACACCTCTTAGACGTCACTCAGCGTTTGTATTTAGCCATCAGCGACAACAGAAGGCCAGTATATGTATGATCTTGCTAAATTGAGAGCACTTCTGCAACGTATGCATACAGTTGCAGCCTGCTGCTGGTGCTTCGTCCTCAGTTCTATCTTCCAGAGCCACGACAGTGTGCTTCGCCTCGTTCTGTTAAACGCTGGAGAACTCGAAAGAAGGCTAATTCGACTCTGGATCCAATAGCCAAGCAGGTCCGTGTCAACAAAGTTGATGACCAGCAAGCTCAGCAGCTATAAGACCTGGAGTTGCACAATCTTCTGCGTAGTCGGCAGATCTCATGTGCCTCCACATGGCCGATGGAAGCTGCATTATTATATCACTGATATAATTGGCAACGAAGGTTTGCCATTTGGGCGTGTGATATTTAAACCAATCCAACACAACACGTGAATCTGACCTGCAGTGAATTGTCAGTAATTTTCGCATCGACACTTCAAAATTAAGCGATGCCAGGTAAAATAGCAACGTTGTAGCACAGAGTTGAAGCCTCGGAAGCAACTGTACCTTTGCAAGAGTGACCTTTGTTTTCCCTGAAAGCAGTACAGAGGTACGGCCAGGCAGGACCATGTAAGCAGCAGCAGCATAAGGTCTTTGAAACGCGTCCAAAAATCCGTGTAGTTGTCAATCGTCATCCTCTTAAGTGTTGACCCACCTTGGAATTCATATAAGCGAAATACCTGCAAGGTCCACTCAGAACTGCATTTGACGAGCTTGCAGAGACTGTGATACAGTGTCATCCCAGTTCACCCCATCGATCCACAAATCCTGTAGAATGACGTCTGTAACGACAATCAATGGAGCCAGCCAACGTAAAGTGTCGAACAAACGCGCAGTTTCAGAGAAAATAGAGCGTTTTATCACCTAGCTTGGTTGCTTCATTTCTGTGACCAAAAACGTAAAAGCGTTTAGTTGAGGGAGTCATTTAAGACCAAGAGTAGATATAACCCCTTCTGATCTTACCTTTATCTCACTCTTAGGTGCTGAACTTAAACCTGCTAGAAGTTGTGGTTGATTGGCAGCCCATTCGCCAAGGGCCATTTCCACAGGTTATAGCAGTGCGTTTAATTGCTGACGTTAACAAAGCCCTTCCTCGATCGTGTCTGCTCTAAAAAAAAAATCGTCAACATAGTGTGTGATATTGAGTACTGCGGCTGCATCTGGGTAATCCGTAGCTCCGTCGATGGCAATCGGCTTCATCACACGGAGAGCGAGGTATAGAGCCGACGCAGTGCCACAAGTTACAGTGGTGCATCTGTAGTCCTTAGTGGGTTGATTGCTACTTCCTCGCCAGAGGATTCGCTGCTAATCAGCGTCGTCTCAATAAACTAAGTATTTGCCTAAACATCTCAATGCCATCAGTAGTAAAAAAAAATTCAAGTCGCTTCCAATGTTCAATGGTTAAAACTATTGCGATATCGGTCTGTAACTTAGAACCAGGCAGAAGCATATCATTAAGAAAGATTCCATCGTTAGATTTTTGCGACACGTTGAAGACTACGCGTATTTTTTCTATATTGTCGGGTTTTATAACGGCATGATGAGGCATATAGAAACTGGGCCTGTTCATTTGCAACATAGGTACAGGCTCCATGTGCTGCAGCTCAATATACTCGCACATAAGGCTCTGTAATGCTGTGCGAGTTAGGAATTGCGTTGCAGTTGCCACTCAGAGCGAGCCAGACAAGTTGCAGCAATGTCGTATAAGCTAGCAGAGTTGGGCTGCTTAGCAAAAGGTAATCGAACGACAGACCAGCCGCTTTTGTTGCGAGAATATGTTTTGACGAAGTAGTTCTCACATGTTTTGTCGTCAGATTTTAACAAGGGCTTATGTGGGACTTTATTGATCTCCCAAAACCGAGAAAGCAATTGCGAAAATAAAGGCTCTGTGTGCGTGTGAATCGTGTGAACTTGGGGATACGAAGCTAAAATAGCTCCAGTAAGTAACTATCCAAAAACAGACTGCTGAGCTAGGGGAAAGCCTGCCATACCTTTAATTAGTCCTTTTATAATCAAAGAAGTGTATACATCAGCTCCTAAACTGCAATCTTTTTTCACAGGATCAATAAAATTTGGATCCACGAGCTCTAAGCTCTGGAGGTGTGGCCAATGACCTTGTGTGAGTTTTTGATTTGGTATGCACCGCGTGAGTTTGTTAAGAACTAATGCCGAAAAACTTATCACAAAACTTTGATTTCTTATCGCACTTAAAAAACCATAAGCAGTAGTATCACATTTTAACGACTTTTCTGCACCAACACCAACTACCGGTAGCGAAATTTTTTCTAAATCGATCTTGAGGTATTGCGCCGTGCGATGTGAAACGAAACGTCTCTTGGAACCACGATTAATCGAAGCACAAAAACTACAAAATATTTACCGGGAAAAGTAGAAATAACAATGCAAGTTGTGGCTAAAAGAACTGAGGCCCCAAGTGAAACACTATGCGAAGCTACTTGCCAAATTTTGTTGGTAGAACTAATGGTGGCGCCAGCGGTCTGCTGTGCGTTATCAATGGGCTTGAGATTACCATGGTTGTTAGATGTATTACTCTGCAAATTATCGTGAAGATAAAGCTTAGTATGATGTGTTGAATGTTCCTTAAAACACTGATGATTCAAAGTGCATTTGTCTACGAAATAACTTTAAGCAATTAAGACAGAGTTAAGCCTTTTTACAAAATTCTAAGCGTTTGATGAGTGTCTTTCATGTAAACTGACTGCAACGCTGAAGCTAGTAAGTGCCTTTGCGAAGGTCACCCAAGGGACCAGACGACGAGTAAGTTGATTTGACGTACGTTATAAGCAGATACGCGATAAGATGAGCAATAAGCCGTATTTTTTGCTCGCTCGACAGGCTGTTCAAAAATATTCGTTATAGCACGTGCTTGCTCTAGTGTCTGAGTGCGCTTTTCCAAAAATTGTAAAGAGGCGTCATATGACAAAAATTCATCTATCGTGCTGTGAAAAACTTCCCACGCCTCTCGAGAAGCTACATCAATTTTTTTTACGATGCTATGTACAATCCAACCGTCGTAGTGATCAACCGGGAAATTAAGATCTCTAATATCTTTCTCCATTTGATCAATTATTTCGTTCAAATCTGAAACACTACGGGCTTAGGCTGACGGTAGCTGCATCAGGTTCTCAATCGTGTTACAGAGACGAATTTATGGATTATCGTATCACCAAATAAGCTTCTCCCACGCCACTTTTAAATTTATAACAATAACATCAAGGCCTTTTAATCGTTGCACCGCTCGACCTTGAACTGCGTTAAACAAATGTTGCACTTTCTCAACACGTGAAATGTCGGCTTAATGTTTTATTTATGAGAAAAATTGCTGTTTAAAACTTTTCCACTCTCCTTGTTGACCGGAGTAAGTAGGCAGTGTTATGCTTGGGAGCATCAAGTGTAAATCGGTTGCAGTAGAATTTTGCACAATTCACTGTGGAGCCAGTGGATCCTGTCACGGGGGTTCAGGAGTCAGCTCTACAAGCTTGCCTCGTAACTTACCACGCGCACTTGAATATTTGACCTCAGCTTTAGTATAATATTTTTTTTTGAAATACGGCTTATCTTTCAGTTGCTCTTCGAACTTTATTAAATCTTAACGATGTTCCTTAAATTTAGTCCAATACCGCTCGAGTAACTCTAGATGAGTAGTTAAATGTTCTACGGTTTATGCCTCTTGATCTACCTTTTCAGTTGGATTGAAATAGAATTTAGAGATATTCTTACAAACAATAAGCTGTGATTATCAAATATCTTTCATCATGAAATGACTTGAAGCGAAACAAAATCAAAGATACAATTTTGACAACGAAAACACAGATTCAAAACAGGGGAAAAGAAGAGAAATACGTTGAGCACCCTAAATTTATTTTGACAAACGATACCACATACATGTAATTTTTAAGCTAACTGTCCCTTTTACCTCTTCCCTCGGGCATTCAGTTTTGTCCAAAACGCTGAAGAACGCTTGGCTGGTGGATATGAGCAGACCGGGATGATGAAAAAGCAGCAAACAGGAAAAAAGTAGCTAGTCGATGTTGCGAGAATCGGCACTAATTGGAATCAAGAATAGCCGTTATTGTATGCTCCTAATTGTCTCTCTGTCGTTCTCCTCGGTAATGAGCTTGGAATTAATGATAACAATTGTCAATGACAACAGCCGACTTCAGCAAGAAATTTGTTTTCTTGCAAACAGGACATACGACGCTCTGCTATCAAATGTTTTATTCAACGGGCTTTTTTCGTGACTCGTGAAAGTCTGACAGCTATGAATGGAAAGTCCAGCGTGATTAATTTTGAGTCATTTAATATCATTTAATATAGACTTATTTAATGACGAGTTTCGTGAAAGAAATCATTTTTTTTTAAACTCTGAGAATCATTTCTTGCTCAACGATAAATTCTAAAGGAAACCAAACTTATATCAATTTTTGTACAATATAAGCTTTTATTTTACAAGAAAAAGAGTATACAAAAAAAAATAATCTAAGGAAAATTAAAGAAAAAAAAAATTTTAACTATTCTGGTTTAAAATAATATAAATTCAAACTTGAACAAACGCAAAGTCGAGGACAATACAACGATGAATCAGGTGTTCGTACATAAAATCAACTGCGACTTAAAAGAAAGAGTGCCTTAAGGCTTTAGACTATAATTCAAAGTACATTGACACTCTTACGAAGCTCCAGTGGGAGGCGAACTTTTCTGCTAAACTGCTTTTGAGGATACGTATTTAGTGCCAACAAACAAAAAAAATGGCAACAGCGAAAATTGTTGCAAAACCAGACTTGAGCAGCGAAGGAAGGACCATTGCGTGGGAGCACCTTACTGCTACAAGTGTTGAAAAACTAGAGAGTAAGCTCGCGGCTCTCACTGCGTACACAAGCAACGAAGGCATGGAAAAAGGGAATAACTTATAGAGGGAGCCCTCGAACAGGCACGCAAAAAAATCAATTGTGCTTCAGATCTGCATGCGAGTGTCCCCACCCTCTCAGCAGTACTTTCCTACGGCAAATCAAAGGCCAGTAGCCAGTGTGCAGATAAGCTTGCCTAGATTCTCACTTAAGAGAACAATTAGTCATAAGAATAAAGGGTTTAATTATGTGACAATTATTCTTATAGTACATTGAAGAGAGTAAAAAAAGTAATTAATTCATAGGTACGATACGTTAGATTAGCTTTGCCATTGAGATATGACTTTTATTTTAAGAATCTTAACCATTGTTCGTATAAATCCGTGTGACATACATTTTTTTACCTCAACACTTATTTTCTATTCGTAAAATTATTTTCAGCCTATCTGGCTTTGCTTTCAAGATACAACTGTTTTCTTATTTTGAGAGGTTTTGTTGTAACAAAAATTTTTCAAGATTCTGTTTATAACCATATAAATGTTCCAAACATGTCATGCTATGAAAAAATCTTTTTTGACTTGTTTATGTAATAATTTAGTCAAAAAACGAGAAAATTCAGTTAATGTTTGTACATTATGCAACTCCTTTCTATTTATGTATATGGATCATGTAGTTTTCATAGAAGGCTGTAAAAAATTTTATTTTGGGTCTATCTACCTTCTTTTTTGAAATATGACTGTTTTTCGAATCTGGGAAAATTATATTGTGAAAAAAATTTTCAAAGATTTTGTAAGCGTTCATATTAATTTTTAAAACATGGCATACACAAGTAAAATTTCTCTGATTTGTTCTTTTCAAAACATAGTAAAAAAAAAAGAATGAAGATTTTGTTTGTGGATAGTTCAAGCCTTCTATATTTGTGCACCTTGGTCATGTAGTTGTGCTTCAGTAATCTCGTAAAAATTGTCGTTTCTAGCTAACTTTGCTTCCTTTTAGAGATACAGAACTTTTTCTTATTTTTAAAGGTTAGGTTGTCGTATTATTTATATTTAATACTTCATACACGTTTTCTTACATACACATGATATATTAAGATATATTAATAGAGTAACTGCAGCACGCAGCGCACCATTGTGCGCATGCGAAAGAGAGTGAGAGAGTAGAAATGAGACAGATAAACAGATCTTCTGCGATGCTGTCAGAGCTGACTGGTACATATAAATAATACAAACAGATCTGTACATGGTAACGTTTGCTTACTCGCTCTTGTTTGCTAACTCTTGTTTTACGAGCTTACTTCATATATAAGGCGTATCTAAAAAAGTTTAACTTTATAAAAAAGTTAAAAAGTTAGTAAGCGTTACAATTTTAAGAAAATTAACTTTGATAAAATTTTTCTAGTAGTAAATATTATATACATATACTGTTAAAATTAATAAATATAACTTATACACATGGTTAAACTGTACTTACTTACGTATATTAACAAGTTCTGCAAAAGTACACGTAGTAATTAATTTATTTGTAATAAGCTTCATGTGTTTATTATTACATTCCTTATTGTGGTAATCTTGAAGTTCAAATAAATACTAAGGTATACTTAATTTGATAACAAGATAATGCTTTATTGAGGATACATAACGAGTGATCATAACAAAAGTCGGAATCAGACTGCTTGTCGATCTGTAACTACCCTTTTATCCAATAAAAGTTATAAGCGACTCACCGATTTCCTCAAAGGGGGGGGGGAAGTGCGGTAACACTAGTCATATTTTCGAATATCGCAACCTCCCCCACCTCACCAAACATATTAACATTACACTTCTCTATTTTTTTTTTATTTTTTTTATTTTGTATGCGCACTGATCTGCGAATAATCGGTAAATTTGATTCAGTAACATCTGCTTTGTTTTTATTTTCGCTTTCCCTTGATTTCTCGCCACACGCTCGCATTTGACTACAGTGCCTCTTCCACACAGTATTCGAGTCTATAGCTACTTGATAAGTAACATTTAGTACTACCTCGCGCACGATTCGACCACGGCTCCAAGACACTTTGTTTACCTTTCTGTAATCAGTAACCGTTACCGGATCACCGACCTCAAAGCTCGCGTATCTTCGTCCGGTATGTGCTTTTACCTGTCTATTTTGGTGCGAATAAATCAAACGTTTAGGCTCTCTCAGCCGTAATAACGAAATCTATTTCGAATCTCACGCCCAAACAGTAACATAGCCGGTATTTGATTTGTTGCGCTGTGAGGGGTGCTCCGGTAATCAAACAAAAACTGCTTTATAGCCTTATTTAAATCTAATCCACTGTTAATCATACATTTTACTTTTCACCTAAATGTGTCGATTAAATTTTCCGCCGCTCTGGAAGTCACTAGATGATGCAGCAGAGTTGTACTGTAACGGATTCCTGCACTCTGGAATAACTTTTTACATTGATCCCCTACAAAAGTTTTAAAGTTATCTGTAACCACATGAGCCAGATACCCAAAACGTGTAAAAACTTACTTGAACACATCGTGGTAGTCTTTTCTCCCATGTTTTTCATCACAAAAGCTTCTGGCCACTTTGAATGGCTATCAATTATTAATAAGACATGGTTCCCCTGAATAGGGCCTAAAAAATATGCGTGAATTCAATGCCATGGCGTAGTAGGCCATACCCACGGAGTTAAAGAAATTTTTACTGGATGTTTTTTTGTTTGCAGACATTTTTCACAAGTACGCGTTATCTCCCCTAAATTCTCGTCAAGGGTTGGCCACCAGACAAACGAACGAGCGAGTGCTTTCATCTTACTTATACCAAAATGACTAAAATGCAATTCACGCAGGATCAATTTTTTTAATTTTTCTGGAACTACCACTCTATGGCCCCACAATAAGCAATTGCTTTCAATCGTTAGAGCTTCTCGTTTGTTCCAGAAAGTTTTAAAATCTTGTTAACTCGGTTGTTTCTCTGGCCAGCCATCTAAACAAAAATGCATTACATGACACAACAAAGGATCCGTGAGTGGGCATTGTTGCACTGTTTTCCAGTTTAAAGTAGCAAAATCGTGTGGTTTAGTATTATTTATGTTCACGCTCGATAAATTTTCTAAAATCGCCGTATCTTTACCTTCAATTTAAGTATTTTTTGAAGGCAGACGACTAAGCCAATCTGCGTAATTTTTGTCGCCTTTTTAATGTTTAATTTCGTATTGAAAGCAGATAAAAATATGGCCCATCTCTGAATCCAAGACGCTGCTATCTGAGGAATTGATTTTTCTGGATGAAAAATATGTAATAAAGCAGCATTATCTGTTTGTAGTGTGAATTAATTCGCAAATAAATATTCGTAAAAATGTTTTACTCCAGATATAATTGCAAGGCCCTCACGATTTAAATGTGAGTAATTATGTTCAGCTGTGTCTAATGTAAGACTTGCGTAATGGATCGAATAATCATTTCCCTCGATACGATGCGATAATACTGCTAAAATCCCGTAAGGTGATGCATCGCATGTAAGAATCAATTGCTTTTCTGGATCGAAATGAATTAAAAATTTTTTAGAAGACAACTCGTATTTAATATTCTTGTACGCTAAATCACACGACTGTGTCCATTCAAAATTATTTTTTTTTTTAACAATCGTACAAAGGGCGCATCTTTGTTGCCAAGTTTGGTACAGAACGTGAATAATAATTTATCGAACCTAAAAAACTGATGAGCTGTGATACATTTTCTGGTTTGCGGGCTTCTCTTACGCTTTTTAAATTTTTATCTATCGAGTGGATACCGTGCTTGTCCAGTTTGAAATCAAGATAAGTTACTTTATCTTGTAAAAATTTACGTTTATAAAAATTTAACCTTAAACCCGCTTCATTTATTCTTCTAAGAACTTCTCTTAATCAACGTAAATGTTCTGCTACAGTTGAAGCCGCAATAATCACATCGTCTACGAAAACTACTACCCCCGGTATTCCTAATAATACCGCAGATGAAATTCTTTAAAAAGACCCTACGCCTGTAGAAACACCATATGGCAGTCGCTTGTATTCGAACAGACCCAAATGTGTAGTGATTACCACCAATTTTTGTGACTCTTCGTCCAGTGGTACTTGCTGATATGCCTCAGTTAAATCCAGTTTTGTAAATTTATCACTATTTCGTAATTCAAAAAAAATTTCATTAATTTTTGGAGATAGAAAATGATTAATTTTTAGAACTGGATTTAACGTGACTTTAACATTCTCACAAAGTAGAACGTTACCATTACTTTTCAACGGAGGTACAATCGGTGTGAACCAATCACTATATTCAGCCTCTTCAATTATATTATTCTGTAATATTTGTTTTATTTCAGCTTCGAATTTACTTCGTAATGCAAATGGTAGTTTTCGTGGATGCATAAATTTTTGTCGTGCCTCTGGTTTAACTTGCAGTGATAACTTTCCTTTAGTAAATAATCCAAACCCCTCTTTTAAGACGTCTGGAAACTCTTTTTTTAAACTTTTAACAACGTTAACTTCTTGTTATTCTGTAATCATAAAAAAACTTTGCCCTGAACAGTGTAAAGGCCACATACCCAATTTACTCATCCACTCTCTACCCAAAATAGGGGTCTGCCCCTTTTCAATTATAAACAGTCTTTGATTTTTGGCTTCCTTATAATTATATAATCTTTTTATTGATACTTCAATCTCACCTAAAGCAGGGATGCTTTGTTTGTTGTACGCAGTTAAGGTCATTGAAGGTTGTTTTATTTTTATGTCATTAAAATATTTCTGATAATATTCCCGCGAAATTGCTGATACTAAAGCACTTGTATCTACTTTTATACGAAGAGGTATATTGTTTACAAAAATACTTTCAAAAAGTGGAGGTACGGATTTATCATCGGTAATAGCATCATTTGTGATCAAAAAAAAATCACTCAAAAATCTCGCTTCGCTTTCCTCGGCGCCGCTTGTACTATTATCCCCATCAGTATTGTCGTCCATTCTCGTCACCATCTTTCGGTAAGTCGTTTAACTCATTCGAAATTTCAATCATCTCAACGTTTGTATCTCGATGTAACTGTGACTTATTGCAGATCTTTGAACTTTTGTTTTTCGGGGAACATGCGAAATATGTGTCCCTGTTGACCACATTCGCTTCAATATTTAAGTTTTAACGAGCATTGAAGTTTTAAATAATTATTTTTCCCACAACAGAAACATACCCGATCGTCTTCTTCCTTCTGCGCTTTGATGTTTCCTCTCCATTCGCCTGATTTGTTTTGATTTTGCCTCGGTTGGTCAGTCGAAGCTCGATATCTTGAGCTATTTCCCTGGGGCAAACGACAGTGCGCTAGGTTTATGTTTTTCAATGCTTGAACGTTATGAAATCCTGAAAAATCCGTAAAATTTTCTAGTTCTTGAGCCTTAATATTGGCCATTTCCACTGTCTTTGACAACAAAATTAATTCTTCTAAAGATTTACTTGACTCCTTTAACAATTCAAATCTTGTGTTCTCGATAGTTATCCCGGTTATCAATTGATTTTTTATCTGTTTTTCCATTTCGTCTTTTGAAAAATTATACTGCTTGGCTTAATTTTTTAACGAAAAAATATACTTTTCCATAGATTCATTTTGTAGCTGACTTTTCTTCGAAAATGCAAATCTTGTCAAACACTCATTTTTGTCAGGCGCATACAGCTCTTTTATTTTGGTCTTCAACTCCTCGTACGGCACTTTGAGGACATCTTCTGTATCGCACACATTTTGCAAGTCTTTAAATACTTCTGATGTAATTTGAGTAATCAATACGGTACTTTTTTTTCATTACTGATATCATTTAGTATAATATAAGCATCCAACTGTGTTTGAAAAGATGACCAATCCCGGCCTCTTCTAAATTGCTCAATATTTCCAACAGATGACATTTTTTTTTTTTTTTTTTGTCGTTACAGAGCTTTCTTTTACCTCAATGATTTTTTTGCTCAGCTTTCTATTGCACGAACGTTCTAAGCAGCTTTCTCACCTCGTCCAAACTTTGGTCCTCGCTTGTCTGTAAATTGTATTCTTTGCACACGCGTAACAAATCTTCTTTACTTAATGTTTGTATCCACGAAGTTCTTACTGCTTTAATGGCCTCTTCGAGTAACTCCCACGTTAATTTACACATTTACCATATAAACTTTGTGTTTAATTTTTATCACGTAATTTTGTGTTTAATTTCACACTAATCTTTTCTCCTCGTTGCCATTTTTGTGGTAATCTTGAGGTTCAAATAAATACTAAGGTATACTTAATTTGATAACAAGATAATGCTTCATTGAGGATACATAACGTGTGATCATAATAAAAGTCGGAACCAGACTGCTTGTCAATCTGTAACAACCCCTTATTCAATGATAGTTATAAACGACTCACCGATTTCCTAAATGGGGGGGGGGGCAGTGCGGTAACACTAGTCATATTTTCGAATATCGCACTTATAATATACATCTTGAAACTATGCGTATCATGATGGTTAAAATGTCAATATATTATATCAGCATTTAGTAGTTCAATGGTTATCATATGATATGTTTACATTGAACATTTTCTTTAGTAAATGAAAAAATGAACTTTGCCCTAACAAAGATGGTAAATTGTGAGTTTTGATTGCTGTATCTCTTTGTTATACTCCACAACCAACTATTTTGTCATATTTTTATTGAGGACATGCATGTAATCTTACTATGTAGTCATTATATAACTAATAATTTTAATAATATAAGAGTTGTTTAGGAAACAAGAGATCAAAAAGAAAAAAAAATTTATGTCCTCGCTCAATATTTCTGCGTAAAATAATAATTATTTTTTCATATACGTACATATATAAATAAAAAAGAGTGTAGTTATTAGCAGAACAAAATTAAGTTTTTTTGTCATACTTCCGCCGAAAGTATGACTTAGGTGTAAACAGGGGTATTATTCCTGTTACTGTTAGTGGCTGGCTTGACGTTTGTCGAATCAATGTGATTTTTTTTCCCTTTTTTTAACGTCGGACTCAAAAACTACTGAATTCTACTTTAATAAATGCATAAACTCATGAACATTGATTTAAAAAGAGATTTTAAAGTTCAGTTGCCAATGCTGGTATTATTGTGGGCCTGTATGTATTACTGTGCCCGTATTATTGTGGTCAATTTCAATGCTTAATTAACAGCGTATCCGCAGTAATATCATCATAGTGAATAAGGTTATGTGTTCAATAGTTATTGTGGACGTGATTTTTTTTATGCAAATGTAAAGTTTTCAAGGCAATTTTGAAACTGATGTTCTATCAAGCTTTGCCCAGATGCGTTAGTGCTTCTCCTCGCATTCCTTTGAGAGTCAGCTGGCCTTCAAAATTTTCCGTTATTATCCTTCTTCTTTCTTCTCTTATTCTCTTTTGGCTTCTAGGAAAGTGGTCCTCACGGATCTGTCTAATGCGAGGAGGTTAGTTCTTAGTCGGTAGGCACACACCAGGTGAATCTGACACAACCATTGGATTAACTGGGTGTCTATGAAGATTTTCTTCTACCCGCTCCACCAAAAAAAAAAAATAAAACTGAAGCTTATGAAATTAGATACTCTTTATCTAAATTTGATAATTTAGAATGTTTACTTATCATAATTCATCAGTTTAATTAAAATATACGCATTATTTGAGAGTACTGCAATAATACCCTCATTTACCCTTAGTTCCCTGTTTTAAGAAAACAAAGTGCAACATTCCTTCTAGGTAAAAGGTCGCATGCAGTGCTTGTAGTGAAAGGACTTTGCTATCCTCTGCGTAGGTACCTTCCTAACCTTTGGCTCTGGAAAAAAACTTGCTCGTGGACGATGCCAAAATATTTTTCCTACTAATCAGTAAATGCTATTTTTATCTGATAGGGTTACGTTGCATTTTTCTTCCTAAAATCTTTTGTAACTGTTAATGTAAATATTGAAATCTATCGTAATACATTTCTTGTTTAAAAAAACATATTATTATTATGAATTGCGATTAATATGATAGTACCCAAAAAATTAGCTTTGTATTACATCACGTGGTGACATCAAACGTGGTGCAGTTAGAACGTAAATATGACATGTTAACTACCCAGGCACACAAAAAAAATTTATTAAAAACGAGATATACTTATCATAAGTAACACTGAAAACATATTCTTAAAACAAAAAAAAAAGCCTAGGATGTCCAAAAATTTATTAATTCTTCAATTCTGGATGCAATTCTAGTCTTCAAGTGCGCTGAATCGGAATCCGTGGTCAGGTTTAGTCCATTGTCTTAGGTTTACCAATAGATAAAAAAAACTCTTGCCAATAGCATGAATGAGTTATTCCCGTGACTCTGAGGTTGCCGCATCTCGAAACCAGATTCCAGACAATAAGAAGATTCTTGATTATGTTACAGTGGTCTTATACTATATAAGGCTGTGGAGTACCTCCATTCGAAGCTTCTACAGTTTGGAATAGGTATACTTCTCATCAAAGAAGATGATAATCTGAAAATTTCTGCTACCATGGAATTTTATGGGGACAATGGCAACTGCTCCAGTGGAGATGTGGACAATGATTTGCTCCCCAGAATATTATGGTAACAAAGTCAGTAAAGGCACGCTGCCCTGGACGTTTTGGTGCGAGGATGATAGCGTAGTGTGTCCAACGACGAATTTACATTGTCCTTGTCAAAGTTAGAAAGCCCTTATACTTAGCCCTGGAGAGGTATGAGGGTTATCATCTCCAGAACGGCGGACTTACCTGTGACTGGGCCAGGATACCAAACGTGCGGGGCTCTTTATAGATTCATGGCTACTTCAACTCACAAAAACTAACCTCCAAAAACTGCAAATCAACCACTCTACAGTTGCCCTAGTGAGTCTAATGTCTTCTGCTTTATCTGTGGAGAATTCAATTCCATAAAAATTGGTTTCCCATCTCCAAAGAGATAACTCGTTGGAGAAATCTCCAAGACGAAAGTGTAAAATATATAGTATAAAGTAACATTTATTAGACTATGTGGTATAACCACGTATGGTCTCAAATCCTAATTTCACAGAGTATAATATAAAATACGCAAAAAGTTTCAAATTCGTTAACAGAAATAGATTTACATTTAAAATTAAGAAAAAAATCAAATAATTAATAATAATTATGTGTGAAAAATAGAAGTTTAATCAAAAATAAAGGCTTAAAATTTAAAACAAATTAAATAGAAACAAAACAAAATTAAATAGAGTGATGGTCAACTCGCATGTATCAGTTTAAATTTATGTGAATCCAGAGTGGAGTATATATATGTTATATGTGAGTAGGTAATCGAGAGGAATAAAGGGCGTAAAAGGCAATGTTATTTTTGTAATACAAAAGTATCTGAATTCAACTTAAAAAATAAAGGTAAAATAGTATACAAATATATTTCATCAGTTACGAGAGCAATTGAATCCGATCCAATGAATAGGAATCAGAATGTTAATTTACTCTCCCCAGTGAGTCAATAAAAAACTGATGACAAGGGTAATGATTAAAGGAAACTGGATGATAGATGCAACAAATTAGATAGATCTGACAACGAAGATGAACCCGAGGACGAAGACAATTCTGAGGACAAAGATGGTGACTTTAAACCATACAATGATAAATATAAGCTTATTATATTGTAAACACAAAAAACATTGAATGACTTAATAAGAAATATGGGACTCCCAAAAGATGAGGCAGAATATTGAGCTTCAGATCCAAATAAGAGGGGTATGCTGGAACATAGTGTTAAATCAACTATCTACAGAGACAAAGAAAAGGATTTTTGTAAATATTTTTTTGAAGAACAGACTGAAAAAGGTAAACTAGTCTACTGTTACAACGTTAAAGGACTCATTAATATACTGAAGCCTGATATATACAAGTCTGAGGATTGGAGGCTCTTTATTGACTCGTTAACGTGGAGCTTAAAAACAGTGTTGCTTAATAATAATAATGTATTCGCACCAGTGCAGATCACCCACTTAACCTAGTTAACAGAAGAATACATGAATTTGAAATTACTTTTAAAAAAAGTCCATTATTCAGAGCATAACTAACTTGTATAAGGTGATTTCAAAATCTTATACATGATTTTCAGACAAAAATTAAGATTCGCGAAGGCACCCTGCTATCTCTGTTTATGTTCATCCAAAACTGCCATTTCAAACAGGAACCCACAACATCATTGCTAAGCCACTCGTGGAACCTTAAAAAGTTTTGACTTCCCCACTTTACATCAAGCTTGGACTGATGAAGCAATTTTTTAAGGCACTTGATAAAAACTAAAAATTTCTTCCAATATTTGTGTCAAAAATTCCCTCAAATTTCAGATGCCAACTTTACAGAAGGAATTTTTGATGGACCTCAGATACGGGGAATGTTAAGGGAACCTCAATTCGTTAGAACAATGACAGGTCCTGAAAAATCTGCTTGGCAAAGTTTTAAGCAAGTTGTCAAAAATTTTCTAGGTAATGATAAGAGACACGATTACAAAAAGATAATTGCAAAACTTGTTAGAATCTACGATAAGTTGGGGTGTGGTATAAATTACAAACTTTATTTTCTCGATTTACATTAAGATGAATTTCCAGAGAGTTGTAGAGATTTCAGCGAGGAGCAAGGATAGACGTTCTATCATGATATAAAGGAGATGGAGTGGAGATATCAAGGCCATTGAGATATCATTATAATAGCTGATAACTGCTGGACTTTGCTGAGAGAGGATCAAGGAAAACAAATCAAGAGATGGAATTCCCTTTACAAGTCATTTGAAGATAAGAAGACAAGGTATTATCGATGAACCATACTGTAATTTGTTTTCTAAGAATGGAGAGTTACAATTTTTTTTTATACAAATTTCTGATTTCAGGTCCATATTGATGAAAAAATCATTATTTTGGATATTAAACAGTGGTGGAGACGAAGAGAGAAAGACGGAAGATAGTTGAAATGATATTTTCAGGATTTATTGTTATTAAAGATCTTTCTCGTTTAAAAGTTATGTTCTTAGTATTATTTATGATGAGTATTTCTCGTTTTACATAAACTCAGCATGAGCCCCTGAGTTAGGCAACGTTTAAGTACCTGGTTCCCCTAGATCATGAGAGTAAATTTGGATTACGTGATAACCTCAGGCTTATCCCTAGCTAAGGGAAAATCTGAGAGTGATGGACCTCATCTGTCCTTGGATTTGAATTCAGCGCAACTAAAAACCTATAAGAATATGGGTCTTGTCTCGAACTTAGATAACTTTTTTTTTGCGTGCCTGTGCTATTAATATGTTGTATATGTGCAGAGGAAATTTAAAAGATTATAGAATAATAGTTGACTATTTAAATACAAAAAATAACATTGTACTTATAGATACGTGTACGTCAGCTTATTTTTCAGGAAAATACTTATACAATAGTTGTACAAAAATCCTTCTCTTAGTAATCAAATAACATAATGCTACATCTTTTGTAGCTTAGAGGGACCAAAAAATTAAGTACTTAGACATAACTATGAAGTCCTAGTCACTATTTATGATTCTTTTTTTTCCATTCCCACGTTAAACGAGTTTGCTTTATTAATTTCAGAAATGTTTGTGCTAACTGTACTAGTTGTCGAACGAGTCATAATCTTCTATTGAACGACAACATTGACGATTTCATGGTCAATAACAAACTTTTTAAAAATAGCTGATAACAAAAACTAAAATGTTTAGTTAGTCTTATGTGTTAAGTTCATATTTTGTAAGAAATTTCTGAAGCCCTTATATACTGGAAATGAATTGATTTTTTCCTTATAAATCTATAGCCTAAGATGATTTTAAAATTGATTAGCATAGAAACGAAGTCTGTACAACATAGCTATGGTGCCCTACAATAGTTCCACTTAATTTCTACTCAATGAAACTCATTACGGGATGTTTTGAATACAACAGGCAGTGGTTGATTTGTACAAATAGTTTATAAATTAACAGATAATAAAATAAATTTTCCTAATAAATACAGAAACAATTTTTATCTATGATGCTTTTTTTTCTCTCTGTTATTCAACTTGTTCATCTAACAATTAGAATTCTCAGAAATTTTTCCTCGAACTAACTACATAAATTAAATTTCTTTTTCCGAAAGAGTTTTTGAATAAAATATTTAGTAATTGTACACATCAAAATTTTAAATTTGTCATTTACCTTACTAGCTTTTATTATTATGTCTTTTTCATGTATTTATGAAATATCAACATTTTAAACTACAGCTATTTATTACCTAAGGAATTTTTACGACAAAAAATTGTTTATTACAAAAATACATATGAAAGTTGTAAA
Source organism: Copidosoma floridanum (assembly GCF_000648655.2). The sequence continues at coordinate 1,157,707 of NW_019384196.1, forward strand.
AGTTACTAAGACAATTGTTTTTATTAAGTAATGTATTATTTTACAACTTCTCAAAAAATTTATTATTATTAGTATTTAATTATCAACTTTTCAAATAGATAAGTAAAATGAGGCTTAGGTTTACAGCTTGTTATCCAGAGTACTCTAAAAAAGAATTAAAGTTTCCTGTGTAACCGACCAGATTATGTTGATACTGTTACAGCTGTATTACACGATTCGTTTTAAAAGAAAAGAAAGTATACTAAGAAAATAATAAAATTGTTTTATTAATTGCAAATTTCAATTTAAATACTGAAATTAAGGTGTTTTTTTTTGGAAGCACACAAAATTTAGGGTTAAAATAATAGCATATTGAGATATTCTAGATATTCAAATTTTCATTTCTATTTAAAATTTTCCGCCAAGTAGGTATCCTACCGTAATAACACCACGTCTTGTCAACCGACGTTAAAATGGCTTGGTGTATTTTACATTCTTATAAGCGCATACATACACTTTCAGCTTTAATTTGCCACGTGTTTCATTATTTTTATTATTGATTATTCAGGGGACAAATTTACTATGAGAGAGTTACATCCACCACCCCTCTCTTCTAGGGCATCGTAGCTTCTTCTGATTAACTACATATCTGCAAGCCACGGTAAAATGCTACATACTGGTAGCCTTGTCATAAGATATCCTGGTGATTAGATCATATTAAAAAAACCACTTAGATACCGATAAGGAAGTGATGGAACAGAGTCTCAAGCCCAAGCCCTCCAGTTGGGAAGCAAGTGCTCTACCACCTTAGCCACTGAGATCTCTCAACGCTGCATGCTGTTTTCTGTGAAATTATTAGGTATTTGTAGCCAATATTACTCTGTTGATAACTCTGCTCAATTTAAAAAATATGCCTATTCCAATTGTACGCAGGAAAAATTTGGCTTGAAGCTATCTTAACGATAAGACCTTTTTTCGGAGACTGAGCCTGAAAACATTTTGTTTCGAGCATTTTAAGATACACATGTCTCGTTTTTGTTGTTCTAATGACTTTTTGAATTTCATTTTTTAGTAAAACTCTGAAGTAAAATTGAAAAGACTAAAATAAGCCGAAACTTGTAAGGCATACCGGCAACAATGCTTATTTTTCAGATGCAATTTTGAAGTAAATAGTAGCGTGGTCGCCATCTGTTTTCTTAAACTCAACTCGTCACGCTTTCGTGAGGCTTGATAAAATGTTTCATATTTGCTTTAATTTTATCTTATAAGGTAAGCTTCCGCACTTCCTGATTTAATTTTCATGTGAATACTATACGATAAATTAGTGGTATTAAATAATAATTATAACAAAGGTCCTGTTGACAGTAACTGATGTAAGTTCCTTTCTAAACTCTGTTAATTGGATGGATTAGTTTTACAGCTGTAGAGTGGAGTACTTTCATTGTCACCCTTATTTTTATATTTTTATCGTATAGTCTTATAAAATACTTTTATATTATTCGTGTATAGTGTCAATTTATTTGTATATAGTATTCGCGATATTTATAAGTGTTACGTGAAAGGTATGTTTAACAATACCTTATTTGTAGGTATAAATTAGTATTATCTTAGAATATTCAACTAATTTAATGACCACTATATATTGAATGTTGAAAAATAATGAATATTTTTTCTACCTCTTGGTTTTATTTTCATGTAAAAATTATTTTCTTCGTCAAATTGGTAATAATTATTTTTTGAAATACGTAAAAACAGAAAAAAAATAATAACAGTTTTTAATATCTCAATTTTAAAGTAATAAAAATACTTATTATTTACAATTGTCTATTTCAAATTACTACGGAAACTTTGTATTTCTTAAAAGTTTTCATTTTTATCTTTACGAGATCCAACGGCACAACTGTTACCATAAAGATTATGACTTATTTTTAATTGTTTTTTTTTTGTATGTGATTAAAATGTAAGACAATAAAAATAACTTATTATTAACAATGCTACTATCTATTAGTTATTGAATAATTGTAAATGTCAAGTATTAGATAGTGATAGTCAACGATAAAAGTTCTTTTTAGTTCCTACTTTTTTCGATGCTTATAATAAAACAGGTCAACATTTGATAAAAGAAAAAACCCTGAGGTCCCTAAATACGATTTCGTAGTTTGTTTGGCATTTTGCCTTTGTTTAAGGCAATTTCAGGGTCATTTTAAGATCATATCAACATATTTCTACAAAAATACCTGCGAAAAAATTTTTCGCATGTTTTTAAGGCATCTGAATTCTATTTTGTAGCTTGTTTGGCCAAAAGATTTTGAGAAAGATCATATAAAGGTCTTTTTATGGTCATTTGATGGTCATTTAAAGGTCAGAGTGACTTGATGCAACCAAAAAAATCTGAAAAAATCAAACGTATAATTTCAAGGTCATTTTAAGGTCACATAGAAATATTTCGACCAAAACGTTTGCGAAAAGCTCATGCATATGATTTTAAGGTTTCTGAGTATGATTCCGTAGTTTATTGCAAAAATAAAGCTTACCCCATGGTTCTTCAATTCGGTTTTTCCATATTGAACTGGTGTATATGCCAGGTGTATTAGAATCACGTTATGTATAGAATTATTCTGGTGTCTCTGATCAGATTGTTTTCAATTCGTTGGTGCCTTAGGCGGTATAGTTCCTCGCTCATAAGAAACTCTTCTAATCTTATAGTATATATTTAAAGTTTTTTCTTATTTCTTATGAATCTAGCTTAATCTTGTTTTAAAAACTAATATTAAGATGTAGTTGCCCCCAGGGCACTTCCACGTGGTGACGGTGGGCAACGGAGTTGTCTCACTATCCAGCAAAGTTCCTGGGTTACGGCTTACATGCCGTCATTGCAACTACTCGTAAAAAAATTACGAGACAGGATCACGGGAATCCAGAATCGATGTCTGGTCAGGGTGGGAGATCGGGCTTGCAGGCGTCGTCATCATGCGACCGCAGCTGTTCATTGGTGGGAAACTTGGCCTCTGTAGAGTCTAATGCTCCAAGAAATTTATCATGTTTCATAAAACTCAATTATTTTTGTGTTGTTTGTGGTGAGTATATTCCATAAAATAAAATTACATTTTTAGATTCATTAAAACAAAAATATTGCAAAATTTATAATGTTTTAATATCATTGGATAACGCTTATACACCAATCTCTATATGTCATAAATGCCGCAACGTTGTAAATGGAATTTATAAGAAAGTGTTTTCTTAGCCAATAATATGGAGACCACCAACAGATCATACCACTGACTGTTACTTCTGTTTAACAAATTTGAAAGGGTACCACCGAAGAAATAAGAATTCTATATCTAACGCACGAGTAAGATCTGTAACTTTACCAGTTTTTATCGACACAGATTCTGATCACATCATGAAGATTGATGAATCAGAACAAGAGATGGTGATTGATGAAGATATGCTAGATGAAATAGTCTAATTTCAAGAAAGTGAAAATTTTAGCACATCAGAATCAGATGACGAAGAAAGTACATCGGAAGACAAAACTTTTAATTAAAATGAATTAAGTGATCTCTGTAGGGACTTAGGACTCTCGAAAGATAGATCGGAGCTTTTAGCATCCAGGCTGAAGCAAAAGAAGTGTCTATCAAAAGAAACACGAATTTCTTTCTATCGTTCGAGAGAACCTCCGTTCAGGAAATATTTTACCAAAATAAAAAGTCTAGTCTACTGCCATAATATTGAAGGATTAGTGCAAGAATGCAGTGTAGAGCACATAGCAAGTAATTGGCGACTGTTTATAGATTCTTCTAAAAAAAGCCTGAAAGCTACACTGTTACATAACGATAATGTTTATGCCCCTTTACCAGTAGCTTATTCTGTTGTACTAGATGAAGAATAATCATGTTTTGGAGTTACTTTTGCAAAAATTAAAATACAATCAAAACCAGTGGCAACTTTGTGGAGAGATATTAACAATATTACTGGGTCAGAAAAAAGGGAACCCTTATTTTCCCTGTCTTATCTGTGAGTGGAATAGTCGGGCTTGAGATAAGCATTATGTAAAAAAAGACTGGCCATTAAGAAAGAAATTAATTCCAGGGGAAAAAAACATTATAGGTCTAAGTTTAATATCAACCAAAAAAGTCCTACCCCCTTTGCATATAAAACTCGGTCTTGCAAAGCAACTGGTGAAGGCCATGGGCCGAAACGAAAGTCCTCCGTTCATGCGTATTTTTGAAGTACTACCCTATCTTTCTGAAGCTAAAATCAGAGAGGGCATATTTACTGGGCCACAAGTAAGAGACCTCCTGAGAAATGAAACATTTGGAAGAAAAATCAGGGAAAATTAATATAACAGAGAAAGCAGCATGGAAAACTTTTAGAAAGGTGGCGACTTAATTTCTTGGCAATCATTAAGACCCTGATTATAAAAATATTGTTGGAAACTCATTAAAAAATTACAAAGAAATGGGTTATTTAATGAGCTTGAAACTACATTTTCTCAATTCACACCTTAATTGGTTCCCTGAAAGTCTTGGAGATTTTAGTGAAGAGCGTGGAAAAAGGATGCATCAAGACATAAGTGAATCTGAAAACAAATATCAAAGTATCTGGGGGATAAATATGTTAGCAGATTATTGCTAGAACCTTAAGCATGATTCCAATAACGGTCGTAAAAGAAAATCGAAAAGAAGATCATTTGACGAAAAACGACGGCGTACTTGTTCAAAGTAGTACCCCAACGTAAGAGGCAAGGGGACACACGGACACAAATAAAGCACCCCAAAGGAATCAGAAAGGTTACCCCCATTGAGCACAGCAAAATGCCCTAATTAAATTTTTTCGTTTTAACAGTGTTCAAACTGTTTTTTAGGGCTAAAAATAAAGGGTCAACTGGGTCCAAGACAAAAAAAATTTTTTCCCTTGCTAGGGACAATAAAAACCGTGTTTTTTACATTTCATTTCTTTTCTCAGCGTCTAAGCATACAAAAATCTAAAAAAAAAATTAAGTAGTATAGATAATATTATTTTTTTTAAATGGAATCTTTTTTAAGGTTATCCAAGTACAACATAACCTAAAAAAAAAAATTTCTAAGCTTTAGATCGCAGTTTTGACTATGATCCAATAGAGATGCAGGTGACGTCATTTATCTATCTTGTAGAGCAAGAAAAAACACANTTTTATCTAGAAGAAATCAATAACAAAGCAATAAATTAGCTCAAAGTTTTGCAAAAGTACGCTAGCTTTTCACTATAGTTCCGTAGGATCCGCTGGTTAGCGCAGAAATAACATCTAAAAGAACATAACTAAATAAAATGCGTAACATTGGAAAAATTTTATTTTCTAACCTTCACAAAATGAAAAATTGGAAAAAAAAACGACTATTTGTTTCTTATCTTGGGTTCTTACAGTCCAAAGAATTTAAAAAACTTATGTGTATAGAAAATGTAAATTCTCTCGCGTAGAATTTTTTCCAAGGTCACCCACGGTCGATATAACCACTAAAAAAATTGTTTAACTTTTGAAACGCGATTTTGATCATGATCCAATAAAAGTGCAGGCAAGTAGATATTTTCATCTTTTAGAGCTGGAAAAATACAACTTTAACATATTTTTTCATATTTTTGTAGGTGGTGGAACTAACCTAAAAATCCTAAAAACCGTTATTTTCACCTGATTTCAGCATGTAATCCATTTTATCGGTTTTGAAAAGACTGATTCTTGATGGATTTATGTTTTTGCGACAAATTGTACTTTTTCAAATTTTTCAGAGTTTTTCAAGTGGTAGAACTAACCTTAAAACCCAAAACAAACGATAGTTTTAATTAATTTAGCTTAACAATGTAAGATGTACAAATGATCATATTTTTTATGAGAAAAGAAATGTTTTTTTAATTTATATATCTGAAAACTTCACATATATGTACTAAATACTTTTTTATTTTATTTCAGCTTTAAAAAATACGAATTCGTTTTTATATACATTTCAAGAAATTATATATCATTTTATTATTCTCAATCCTCTTCGTCACTGTCTTACTGTATTACAGGGTAAACTTCCTTTAAGTCAAACAATTTTATAAGAACTTCTATTGGTCTTATTATTTTCGATTAATATCTGGCGTATGTTAAAAAGTAGATAACCGTAGCCACGTGAGAGCAAACATCCTATGGCTCTGTTACCATTGGCCCAGTAACAGCAGTAAAGTCTTATTCCTCTAATACCTACGGTATAAGGTACGTAATGAACATAACTTTTATAAATTTTTAGATTTATGTGTCTTGACTGAACCTCAAATTTAAAAATTTTAGTATCTTTTTTTGCGTAGCTTAACTTAAGAGTATCATTTTCTTGCATAATTTCCGCCTAATAAGATACAGCTTGCTTTAACTGGTAAGAGTCTGTAAAAAATATTTCTAAATCACTCAAAGTCATTTCAGGAAATTTTAACAAATCTTTTTCAACAAATTTTAATAAATTGTTTTCTTCAACTTTAATAGCTCAAGTGTTATGGTTTTTATTAGTTTCATTCATTCTTCTCATCACGTTATTTACTTTTTCAAAATCAGAGTTCAGTCTCTTGCCAAAAAGATTCAGCAAAAAGCAAGCAATTTTGCAATATAAGGCTGCCCTGTGTAATTGTGTGTTATGTAGTTGATGATGCAATAATTTACTTTTTTGTGCAACAATCTCGTGAACAGCTTCAACTACCCATCGAATTTTTGTTGCGAATCGAGATTGATTTGCTTCTTCGGCTGTGAGTTGTTTTTTTTTCCTTTGAAAGAAGGCATGAAAACTTTATACACTCGTTCCTCTAGCCCATTCTTCGCATCGCAAAAACCTTGATCTAAAAAAAAACATCACCTCTCTTTAAAATGCTACTAAGCCCATCTGGGTCTTTTAACAGATGCTCTAAAATTTAAGCGTTGTTTTAGTTTGCATTGAATGGACCAGCCACATCTATTACGAAACCATTCGTCGTACATATCGTAAAAGGCTTACAGAGAAATGTCTTCTGTTGCCCAGAATATGACTTTCGCTGATAAGCATTGTTACTACTTTTCTTATGGCGCAAGTATGTCCCATAACAAATTATAGCCAACTGATCATCATCTTAATTGTATAGTTTTCTTGCAATCGGAGATGTATTCTCTAATAAATACTCTCGACTCTTCGATTTCATTCCAAATAATAAAGGTTATTCTTTCTCAAAACTATTCAAAACAGAGTTAATACTTCTGTTAACTTGATTTTCTCCAATGTTTAGAATCGCAGATACAAAGTTATCGGAGTTTCCAGTTCTTAAGTTAAATAGAAACGTTACTAAGGCTTGAGTAGTATTACGATTGTCTGAGTTTCTCATGGTAGGCATCAAACTTTTCAACTGCTCGATATTTTCCCATGTATAATAAACCTTGTATAAACCTTGTGAAATAAAAACTTGAATTCTTGCGTTGAATGGCACATCTAGAAGGTTATCTTTTGATTTACAAATAAAACAAACATTTTTATTTGCAGATCTTCTTTGAAAAAACATCTCGACTTTATCCATAGATTTTTCAATAGGTGGTAAATACACTGAGCCATCACTAGATTGTGAAAAATCAGATGGCGCAAGAGTCACCTCACTTGATTTTTCACTACTAAGTTGAGGTGCGACTGTCTTTTTTTCTTCAGATCTTTGAGTTTCTTCAGTTTCTTCTTCAACCATGTATTCTAGTACTGTTTTAGGTACAGCTAATATCGACTTTTTTTTTGAAATTTCTGCGTTTTTTTTGGAGTCCATTGTCCTAAATTTTCTGTGACAACTGAAACAGATACTGTCACCTATCTAAACGTACAAATTATAATTCTTGCGTATTTCAGCTGCCTTTTCTCGACTTTCTATCACCATTGGCTTACCAGCTATTTTACGAATAAAAATGTTGCAAGCTCTACACTTGATAGGATTTACCATTATTTCTTTATGTTTCACAGGTTTTTTAACATTTGATATTCTCTTCTCTGCAAAAATTATTTTTTTGTTAATTTATAGAAATTATTATACAAGGATCAGAAATAAACAAAAATATGTACTAGGTAATGAACAGTACTTCCACTAATATTGTTAATACTAATAATGCACAGGACCACAAAGAAAGGCAGGGTACCAATAAGTGAATACATATATGTATATATGTATGTTGTGACGTGACGAGTCACCGTCACAGTCAAAATACCGGTTTTGTGATAGCAGACAGGAGGAGAGGCGGTACAGTGCGCACTACCCCTACCATATCCCAAACCCATACATAGGTATCCATCCCTACTATGGGCAACACGACCGATTCCCGACTGTGGGTAACACCGGGTGTGTGTGTGTGTAACAACGCAACACACACCTGTGTAAGTGGCTGAGGTGCCAAGGCAGCACGGATCAGCGGGCCGGGAGGAGAGACACTCTCACTCTTGTCTGCTTGCCGTAAAGTCGTACTTTCACATACGTTGGTTGCGTTTTGCGTAAGCTAGTGAGGCGAGCTCCGTATCAGGCGACAACAGGTGACGCAGCCACGGNAACACTAAGTACGGTATTATCTCATGTAAATAAATAAGTAATTGAATAATTTTACTCTCATGAAAAAATATTAGTGAGACATTGTAATTTCCAACTCACTAAAATATTTTTAACAAAGTCATCCATGATCCACTTTGAGGTTACTTTTGATATTTATAGTAACAACATTAACAATTCATCACTGCACCAGTATCCTAATTAACTGTCACTTATTTTTTTAACGCTGGTACATACATTTATTATGATAAAAATAATATTACAATGAATATGGATAATTTTTAATGTACCTACAGGTATATTAAAAATGCATACCACAAGAAAAAAAAACTGCTCTGCGCACTATAGTACGTCGTAAACACCCACTGGATACATCTATTTTTCATAGCTACAGTTGGTAAGGGAAAAAACCGTACCACCGTCAGTAAATACTTGGACTGATATCTTAAAACCTATATACTTGGCACGAAATTTAAGACCACTTAAGGTGACACTAAAAATTCTTGTGTTAGTAAGCAACAAATATACTGTTGGTGTAGTATTTCTTACGATCAAATATTGTAGTAGGGGATTTTCAATGATCTCGGTCTTTCCGTGCACCAGTTACCTGATTTTTACGGGCACCCTCTACCACCTCTGTGCGGAGGGTGTTGATCCTAGACCCCAACTATGGAACCCCAGTTTCCCTAGCTTATCCCACCTGTCTTTTCAATTCCCCTTCTTTTACCTATCTCCCATTAGTCCCTACAAACCCCTTTCCCTTTTTTTTAACTATCCCCTTTATACCCCGCCTTCCCTAACCAGTTCCGTATTTACCCAGAGCGCTCCAGGGCGTTTAACCCCTGGGTTGCCCTGTGGTGCAGAAAAAACCCTCTTTCATGAGGGAAAACACCTACACCAGAACCAGCCGCGGGACTTGAGAACAAATCCCAGCCGAAAACAATTTTTGAAAAAATGCACTGACCAGGATTCGAACCTCAGACTTGCGCCTTAGCCAACTGAGCTACGACTGCTCCAATAAGAAATATATATTATTCATGTATTTTAAGGTGCTGAATGAAGATTCGGGGTCCAAATTGCCCCATCACGTCAGAATTTTCACCCAACCTAAAAAAACACCAAAAATGATAATGAAAATCTCAAATTCCAGGCTCTTAATGCAAAGTAATAAAATACGAGGATTTTAAAATTGACATTAACATTTTTTATAGTAAAAGTACCCCAATTAATGTCCAAGTGATACGTGGGACACTGTGAAAAATTTCTAACTTAAGAAAACTAAACAACCCTTACCAAAAAGAAAAAAGCTAAAAAGATAATTTTGTAATCGTTAATCTAATGGCCTTTCTCATTGAAAGTAGTATTCATCATATGCACAACTCTCCTATTAACATAAGGAACATAAAATACTTCGTTAAATTAAATCTCTTCTCACTAGTATAGTGTCAGTTTAGACTTATGGTTGTTGATAAAATAAAAACTTTTCTTACTTTAGTTAATGTTTTAAAATTTTTATTTGTTTTATAAATATTACACGAAGAATAAAAGTAGACAAATAAAAAATGTTAAACATTGAGTAGGGTAAAAAAATGTTATCTTTTATTAATAACCATATACCTAAACTGACACCACGCTAGTGTATTAAAGTTTCTTAACCTAAAAATCCTAAAAACCGTTATTTTCACCTGATTTCAGCATGTAATCCATTTTATCGGTTTTTAAAAGACTGATTCTTGATGGATTTATGTTTTTGCGACAAATTGTACTTTTTCAAATTTTTCAGAGTTTTTCAAGTGGTAGAACTAACCACAAAACTCAAAAAAACGTTTTTAATTCATTCTAGCATACCTTTTTTTTGGGTTACATAACATTAGTGGTATTGCCTATGACACATGACAATATTCACTTTTTGTACGTTTCCGTTCTTACAAATTTCCCCAAAAACGTATAACCATAAAGCATAGCGAAACGAAATATTTGGAACAAATAATTCATCCGTTTGTACGTACGAACCATAGAGGTATTA
>NW_019384196.1:1171663-1200040 GCF_000648655.2 Copidosoma floridanum
AATCTCTTCGTTTTTTATTGCCACAATAAATTCAAATACATAATCTTTCACTTATTTAAAAATCTGAAAAATTTAAGTAATTACTGTCAAAGTTACGATGGAAACTTGAACTCCTACTTACTAGATTCTTTATTTGTCGATCTTGATGCTGCTGATTCAATCTCAATAAATGTTCTGCATCAGTTTTTTGACGCCTAAAATTTCTTACATCTGAAGCATTTCAGGTTTTTCTTCCAATTTTTCTTCTTGTGGCTAAAGGCGTGGTTAAAACTTTTATGAGCCCTAAGAGCTTTATATAATATGTATAAAAATATATTAGAAGTAAATTGTTTTATGACTTATTCACAAAAAAATTTCCGCTTGGAATTGTCTATACCTAAACCATTGTGCTTAAGTTTGACTAATTTTTTATAAGCTGTATAAAAAACTATTTACGAATACAAGTTTGTTTGTACAAAAAGTTAGATGAAGACATGTTTACTGTCCTGCAGCTCACAGTTTGCACTGGGGCATTGTCCAAACTGATATCGCCTCGTATGCATCCGTTCTTTAAATGAATAAATCTATCTTTCTACACATTACACATTAATTTGTTAGAATACTTATTGAAGCAGCAGGTTTGTTTGATAAAATGCAACTGACACTATTGGTTCAAAGAATAATGTGCATCATACAAACCATTAAAAACAAAAAAAATACCTTCTAATCACTGGAATAAAAGAGCTTACGCTAAAATTTAAGCATAGTGTATTTCCATATTGCTCTGAAACAAACTTGTTAAAGTCATTAACAGTGATTTCCTAAATTTTTTTATCAATAAAAGTTGCATTTATTACAAAAAATGGGGGTAACAAACTTAGTTGCTGTGACGACGGTGTACTGCTTCAGAGTACCGGCATGAAACGACTAATTAAAAGCGTATTATATATAATTTATTAGTAGAAAGGATCTGTTCATTAACATAGATATATGCAAGACTTCACCAACTGTGGTGCATTCATAAACAATTTTTTTTTCAAAATGAATGCTGATATTATACAATGACTTATTTGAAAAATGCATTACAAAGTTTAAATAAGGCCTCACTGTACAAGACACTGCTGTAACAGTTGCTTTAGATAGTTATAAGAATGGAATGTTTGTTTTGGTAGTTGCAATAGTTGTTATCTCAGTACTTGTTAAGGGAATAGATTAATGTGTGCCTAATTGTTACTTTTACCAACACATTACATTTTTTTAGATTTACATGGAAACTATTAATAATGTGTCAAATGTTCATAGCACCGTAAGTTTTAAGAGTATGTTTTTGATAACTTGAAAACGTTTTGACCAAGAGAACAGAAATCTTTACGACGAACTTTTAAAGATTGTAATTGTATGCCTCTATTAATAATGGGAATAAAAGACATTTGAACATATCTTGATACGTATAATTATAATACCTACGCTACGTTATGTACTTTGTAAAATTTAAATACTGCTCAAAATTATTCAAGAATTCTAATAATATAATTGACAATACTATTAGTTATCTACTATCCTTGCACTGAGTCTATTGTTTAAGAAGGGTTTGTTATTAAATTATTATTTACTCATTAATTCATCAGTTTCAGTAAAGTATATATGATATGTCAATTTAGAAAGCACTTTTTTCAATAATATTTGTATATCTACTCAGTTGAAACGATACAAGAAACTCACTGAGTCAATTATTCTCAGTCCTATTGAAAAATACGACTTTGTTATTTGATGTGTACTCAATTTTAATCCATGGATTTGTTGTATTTCAGAAGTGCACATTATTTTTAATAAGGCCAACTATTTTTAAAAAATCACTACTTACCAGGTCATAAATTTTAACAAATCATGCAGAGTTTCAAGAGACACTGCCTCAGACATGCGACCCCTAACTGATTAAAAACTTATTAAGTAAGAAATATTGTTAAAGTGCGTTATGGTGTTGAGTGCTGAAAGTGATATTATTTTATAACTATTTGTATTTACAAGGATCTTCTTGCACCTGTAAAAGGCTTAAATCTGTTTTCAAAAAATAGGTTGTAAAAAAAAAATGATAAGCGGCTTTAGATTTAATGCAGAAATTAACAGAGAATGCACCTCGTTTTAAGAAAAAGCACTACTCCATTGTTCAGGATATATAAAGAACCAGCCTCAGAACTAAATATGTACATGTATTATGAACAAGTGCCCCCCTGAGCGCGTGGTGGCTCAGTCGGTTAGGTCGTGGATTAGCACGCGGGAGACCGTGGTTCAATTCCCGGCCAGTGCGAATTTACGGGCAAGTACCTCTGCAATTTTTCACATGTGCTTTTTTACCACGCAATGCTCCTCGTGGAGGGTTTAGACGACCTTCTCGCAGCACAAATTGCCTAATTTCCACTTACCCCCCTCCCAGTAATGGGAGGCCTTCCCATCCCTTATCCCTTCTTTCTACAAAGTGCTAAGTGCCCATAGTAGTGCCCTTATTAAAAAGGAGCTGAACGTAGAGCACTATAATATGAAAAAAAAGTGCCCCTCTCCCCTGTCTCAAATTCACCCTAGTCTCACTGAATAGAATACCATAGTGTGTTCACACGTTATGTAAAACGATTTGAGTTAAAAATTTTACATCTATTCTTGAGACTTCTTGAAACGGAAAGCTTCTTGTTCAAAATATGGGAATTCATGTAGTTTATTAGATTACTTAATAAGCTGTAAGAATTCAACAAAAAATAACAATGCTAAGAAGTACCATAAGTTCCTTACACCAAAAAATATTCATTGACACAGAAGGGCTATTTATTTGCATTTTCACATGTTTTAATAAATGAAACGGGCTGTTTGTTAAAACTGTAAGAACTTAAAACTAAAAAAAAAAATTAAATAATTTATCAAGTGTCATTCCACTCTCACAACTTAATAATTGGAACAACAAAGTTCTAAAGCCAAATCTCTTCGTTTTTTATTGCCACAATAAATTCAAATACATAATCTTTCACTTATTTAAAAATCTGAAAAATTTAAGTAATTACTGTCAAAGTTACGATGGAAACTTGAACTCCTACTTACTAGATTCTTTATTTGTCGATCTTGATGCTGCTGATTCAATCTCAATAAATGTTCTGCATCAGTTTTTTGACGCCTAAAATTTCTTACATCTGAAGCATTTCAGGTTTTTCTTCCAATTTTTCTTCTTGTGGCTAAAGGCGTGGTTAAAACTTTTATGAGCCCTAAGAGCTGTTTTATGTCATCTTCGTAAAGTTGTACTATATTTGTAGTCAAGATAGTTCGACGTCCAATAGCCCTAAAAAGGATCGGTAAGCTAACTATTTCTTGACTAAATTTCCAATAAACGCAAATACCTGGATACCTCAGGATCATCTTCTCTGGCCTGCTACTATAGCATCATTGGTTGGGAGAAAAGCCACAACGTTCTACAGCGTTGGAAATAGTTGTAGTGCTCTTTTCCAACATCTTCTGGGGTTACATCAGAGACGTTGACGTCCAAAGCACCTTGTTTTTCTGCAGAAGTCAGTTATTTTGGTGATTTAAAATAAACAGATTAATCCGTGATGCTTGGCTGCTGGAGACTGTTCCGTTTGCTTAAGTTTATTTCTTCTTCATAGTTTTACTGCTAGGTTTATCCATCGCAAACTTTAGAGAGGATCAGCGATTCCTCGTTAAATGCTTACAGTCGAGAGGGTAATGTAGGGTCATTGGTTACAGGGATTCTCAGCTTCTTGACGAACAACTCCCCTTGTGATATTTGCCAGTGAATGACTGACTTGATTTAATAGTAGACGACATTACATAGTCTTTTAGTTAACAAGTTGTTGCTAAAAATAGTAGTAAGAATGTATTTGTTTGATAGGTAGTTCAACGAAAGGTGATCTTAAAAAAACTGATAAACTTGATGGTTAAGTAGAGAACGTAAGTACTAATGATGGCCCTGGTCAGAGGTGATATTTCAAGTAATTTATTTATAAGTTTGATTATTATTATTACTATTTTAATAATTATTATTATGTTTATTTTTATTATTATCATTAGTATTATTGTCATTGTTATTATTAGTATCATAATTATTCTTATTTTTCTTCTTGTTCTTCTCTTTCTTATTCTCCTTCTTCTTCTTCTTTTTCTTCTCCTTGATCTTGACTTGAGCTTAACTCTTACCTTCAAAGTCTTTGCGTATGGGGGCCGTGCTGGAAAAAGGTTCATCACTGGCTGAAGACTATCTTGTCTTGTTCACTGGATAACCGACTGTTCACCGTTGGTTGGGAAAGTGGGCCTAGAGAATATCTTCTTTATGTACATGCTGTGAAAACAAGCCACTGAGGAAAAGGCTAATAAAACTTTAAGCAGATGTGGCTGCCCTAACTCTTCAGGAATGATTTCCTTGGCTTGCTACTGTTACAAAATCTGCTTTGTGAGCATCAGGTTAATTGAAAAACCTTCACAAAATCCCTAACTGTTACAGCAGATTATGCTCTGGCTGAACATCTATGAAATAACGCTTAAGGAGTTGTCATTCAGATTTTCATTTAGTTGTGGTACTCGTTAATCTTTGTGGTTCAGGATGGAATTCGACATAAGTTGCTTGTCCGTTGGAGGAGCGTATCATCAGTAGCCAGAATACTCTACTGCATGACTAACAACTCTATTTTTGATATTTTGCTTGTGAACGACTTTGGAATTTGTAAATTTTCTCAAGGATGTTATAACCAGTTTCACTTACTGTTATTGCAGGTAGCTTCAATTTTACTTTCACGCCACTTTTTAGATCCTTCTGACTTAAAGTAAAAAACTCTTCTATTTTTTAAAAACTTTGAGCTCATTCATATCAATTGTTGTTGATTTTTTTTCAGTTAAAAACTATACGAAAACTGTCTAGGAAGTGTCAAGAATCAGTCTCCAAAATTCAGGCAAGATTGATTAAGTAATTTTTGTAGTTAGCGATAACAACGGTTTTTGTGATTTTGCTTTACATATGAGTAAGATATACGTATTTTAACAATACTCAATAACCTAAAGTGACTTTTTTTTAAGAATATTCTTCATTAGATAAAGAAAAACAAAATACTCATATGAGAAAATGTCTTTCATTTGAATAAAAAAAAAATTTTCTGAGGCACACCGTTGCAACTGGGCTCATTTGACTTGTAATGCTAAAATCTATGAGGAACACAGGTTTCAATAAGGGTAACACTGTTTCTCCATTATTTACATGTTAAAATTGTATTAAAACATATAATCTGTACAGCCATAATTTTAACATGTGAATTGCAGAAAAAAAGTGTCACCCTCACTGAAAGCCATGTTAAACATTGTTTTATTAGAATAAGGAATAAAAACTCGATATTTTTTGTGGATCTTCTCATTAATATTTTTTAGGCAAATATACATGAATAATGTTCGCATTACGCACCAAATAAGTTAAATTGTTAACCACTGTTTTAATATAAAAAAGCAAAGTGCTTAATTCTTTCACTGATAATTATCATTGAGCACGTGGGAATTTTGAGATACCATACATATATTTATACACGCTTAATCTCATAATTACTAAAAAAATATTTAATTTTTAAAAATATGCAGTGTCCCCTTTATGTTTTTGTATTGCTCATGTTTTTGACACTCTTTTACAGATGCAATCTAATAATGATATCTCGATGAACATACCTGCGACAACAGAACAGCCTGATAAAATGTTAACAAAAATTGTTTGTAGTTTGTAACATACAGTTTTGAGTTCTCGATAACAAACGTTTTAAAAATTTCGTAAAAGCTCTACAAAGATTGTAATCCTATTTATTAACCACCTTGTAGGCCAACTTTAGGATCTTTATTCGTGCAACTGAACACAAGAATATTACGGCAGAAAGATACAGATTACTTAACAATACTCCAAGTGTCCTTTTAGATGATGGTTTGAAAAACACGACTAATAATAAGAAATATCTTGTATTTTCTCTGAGAAATGTTTGGACCATACATTCATCATACATTTTTTATATTTGTTAATCGTATTGTTCAGTCAGAAGAAATGTTTTTGAAGTTGTGGTAGACAATGACAGTAAAGTTGTTTGTGGAGTATGTTTAGCTGACTCTTGTGATAAAACTAACTTGTGTCAATCAGAATGCAGCAATCATAGTGGTAACTTTCTTTCAAAACAGATGATTAAGCCTGAGTTTGCTGAAACGGTACATAAAGTTGTCACTGTTTTTCGAGAGCCAAAATTACAACCCTGGCTAATCAGCCAAGGTGGTTGTAAGGTGCTCAACTACCTAGATACAAGGTATTGCTATTTCGAAAATACTTGTCAGCCTACCTTTAAAAATTTAAGTCAAATTAAGCATCAAGCTGGAACTAGCAGACGAGTTCTAGTAGCAACACCAAATCAAGCTAGTGGCAACAGCTGCAAACATTTATATTAAAAAGAACATTTATCATACTATGTTTAATAATATGTTTGCCTTAAGATTATCCAAGAGTATTGAATTACTTAATACTGTTTGCACCATGATCGATGCTTGTTAAATTCGTTTTAGATGCAGTAGAAATGTGTATCTCCCGTCCGTCTTCAGAAAAATTTGAAAAGGCTTTAATTACTTTAAAAATGAAGAAAGCCACTTCACCTATTTGTTATGCGGCACACATGCTGATTTATAAGTATCAAGAAAGGCGTTCAAGTGAGCAAGACAAACGAATAGCCTTGAATTTGCTTACAGATAACTTTGATCGTGATTTTCTCAAATTAAATTAATTTTTTTGTATATGGTAAATTCTACCGAAGTAAGAAACTACTGGTCAGTGGGTACTTCAATACGCAAGAATGTTGTAATACCTCTATGTCAGTCAATACATGAATGGAAATATACCTTCTTTAATACAGTATTTTAAATAATCCCTTACGATTAATGGTGCAATTACCACTAGAGTAAGGGTGCTCAGTAATTACATGTGGTTTTAACAAATGTTTCAATATTTTATAATTAAACAGTAATAAACCATAATGTACGTAAAAAAAGTTTGAAGTAAAGTCGTGGCACGACGTGCTGCTATGCTGGCCAGTAAAAGACTGTGCGCTTTTGTTGGATCGTCTGGTCATTTAAAAACAACTTTTTACTGATAACATATTCAATATTACGCTGAGATCTGTAACGTATGCTCACAATTTCATTTTTAATCACGTATTTAACACCTACAATATATTTATTTCTATAAGGCTACAAAAAAATATACTGTAGTACCATTTTATCTCAAATTGATTAGTATTACATGCCAATGAACGTAGCTTAGCTAAAAAAATGATCATATTTACGAAAAAAACAATTCTTGAAGAGATTAAAATGCAATGCAAATGTAAAAGTCAATTCGTAGAACATGGTATGAGCAAACTAATAACAAGAAAGGATAAGAACCTGACAAAATTTTATAATCAATTATGTATTTAAAAATTACTGGGCTATAAAAATGAAATAAACATCTACTAATTTACAAAATCGTTTTTACAACAAGAGGCTTATAAAGTTAAAAAAAAGGTATTAAATTTAATAAAAAATTTATACATCAATATTATTTATAGTCAAACAAAATTTTATTATAATAAACAGTAAATAAATATCCAAGTTACAAATAAGGCATAAACTATACTATAATAAGAAGTAAGAGACTTTTCTGGTGGCAGAGTAAATACAACTTTCGGAAAGAATGCAGGAGGATTTCAGTTAAATATTCGTAAAAAGAGTTTTTTTTTTGAGAATTATGAAAGGAATTCAAATTTGAAGTGAACTTTCTCTACATGTGTACTCAATGGAGGGGGGGGGGGATAAAGTAAAGAGTTGACTTTCTTTACATATCTTCTTAGAGTCATAATTCTGAAGTCGTTGGTTTGCTCTAGCACAGAATGCACCTGTAAAAGTATCACTTTAAAAATTTTACATACTACACCTGTATTATTGTCACTGATTTGAGATTGAAATTAAAAGTAATAGTACGCTCATAATGAGCACTAGTTAGAATCAGTGTATAAGAAAAAGTACCGGTAGGAACTATAAAACGGGGCAATTGCATGAAAAAATATTTTGTATAAAGTTCATGACTAAATTTTATAAAATAAGGGCATGATACACAACTTACTTCAATGTTCTACCATTAGTGTGCCCCCTGTAATGACAAAAAGAGATTATAGGTATATTAAGTTTATTCTCTAAATAGGTATTAATTTCACAAAGAAAACCATTTTATCGTGTAACACTTCTACGATAGCGTGTAACACTTCTACTTTCGGTAAACAATAATTACGCAAGACCTTAATTTTTCTTGAGAATAATTTGCTACATAATGATAACACAATATTTTTATGTGCAGATAATCTTTATTTCTATGAAAGTTTTTATCTACTATAGCACTGCAATTTAAACAAATATTGTTAGTTGTTATTGCAACACAGTGGCCCATCACAACAAACCCCCACCACCTAGACCGGTGAGACTTTGCTGACGAGGTACAATGTCGCAGACTGGTTAGACTTTGCTGACGAGGAGCTGTATCGCTGTACACTTACCAGAAGAGATTTCAACGATCCCCTTCTTTCATCTACCTTTCCCCGCCACTGCTAAGATTACAGAAGCCCCGTTTATGTAAATATAAGTATTTTATTCTATTAAATTGATTGGAGGGAGTCGAAATCACCGTATGAAGAAATAATAAGAGAAATAGAAAGTATAAGAATTCTCATCATAGTTCTGGCTTAGCTTTTACTTGATCGTAAATTTTTATGCCATAAAAAATTATCAAGTACGTACCTTTATCTATGATGACGACGATTGGTAGCTGCGATGCGAAGCAAATACATGCTTTTAATGGTCATTTAACTTGGATTGGCATTTTTGGCACAACCAACCATTCATACTTTAAATCCCCACACATGTTCACCTTTTTTGTTTTTTCTGTAATAAATTTTATCACACCATACGCACTTGTCACCACGTCTTACTTTGAATTTTTCTGAACAACCGTAAATAACTAAAATTAAGTTTTGCTCACATATTTCACAGTCATAGTTAGCATTACTTAATCCTTTGAATTTATTTTTACTGTAACTGTCACTACCGTACTATTCACTACTGTAAGATATTTCTCTACTGACGGAAATCACAGACAAAATCGATTCATTTTTATCATCACTCGATACATTATTTAAATAATCCACGTAATCAAAATTACTGTAGATAACGAATTTATTATTCTTGACAGAAATAACACCATTTTTATTACTGTTTAATGCAATAACTGTTTTCTTATTACATTCACTGCCACTATTGTAACTTACCGTATTACTAGCACTATATGTAATTATGTCGATATTTTCGTCCCACTCACTTTCACCATTTTCATTCACATTATTCACAAACTTTTTTTGGAAGAGTAATAAAACAGGGTTGTTTCCATCAGACAATGGTCTTTTTTTTGAAGGCAAGACAAAAAAAATTGTTTTCAGCCATAGTTTTTTAAAAAATGTATCGGCATTTAACTAACCTTTCATATTTTTTCATTGAACAATGTTTTATTCATATGTTATTTTGACTAAAACGAATTACTGCGCGCACTGGTTAACGATTATTTCAGGCCCTGTAAAATGTTTTTCTGGAGAGTCATTGTGGATTAATTAGTTCAAAATCTCTTGACACAATACTGAAACTCACAAAACGGGTTTGATACACTTTATAATACGCATTAAACAACAAAATTTCACTGATTACATGCACTCCTGCAAAATTAGTAAATGGGTATGGTCGTTTAAGGGGTATCAATAATATATTCAAAAAAATTGGATCAGGCTGTGGTTCACGTACACTATGGATTACAACGTCATGATTTGGAATTGTCTCAGCTTCTGAAGGCTCCTTATCCTCTAGAAGCATATCGTCAACTGACTTGATGGTACACATCGTGCTCATAATATGGTAAGTTAAAGTTTCAGAGTCAGCACAATTTTATACGCAAGACACATACGAACATTTGTCACTACGTATGTTTTCTTTTCGTTGGACAAAATGACGATAAGTAACTTGTAAAAAGTTACATACGACCACCTACACGTATGTATAATGTTTCACTGTGCAAAAAAGTACCATCAGACTTGAGGAAAGGAGCTTTCACGAAGAGGGTGGTGATCACGTCATAAAAATTAAAAAACAGTAATCAGCATGTCGAGCCTTTTACACAGAAATGGATATCGTTCTCGACTTTCTTTGTTAATACAATTCTCATGATACACGATCTTACCATCAAAATCATAGCAGAACAGTATTCTGTTGTAAGGTATAAAATGCAAAAGCTGTATTTTTATTGTATTTTTCTTTCTATAATGATCGTGACGTACAAGATTCTTTCATCGAAACCGTATGCCTGAGGTTCCAGGTGTCTATAGTTACATACGGGCGCATGCACACGACTAAAGAATGCACACTGTGCAATTATACCTGGATAAAAAGTCAAGAACTGTAATCAGATTGTAGAGTCTTTTATGCAAAAATGGATACAGTTGTCAACTTTCTTTATTAATACGATTCGCATGAAGTACGATCTTACCGTCAAAAGCATCACAGAACAGTATTCTATTGTGAGGTATAAAACGCAAAAACTGCAAAAATTGTAATTTTTTTTTTTTTTTTTTTCAATAACGATCGTGTTCTATGAGATTCTTTAATTGAAACAGTCTGCCCAAGGTTCCAGGCGTCTATGGTTACATACGAGCGCATGCACACGACTGAAAAATGCACACTGTGCAATTATACCTGGATAAAAAGTAATAAGAGACACTTTTTACGTAGAGATGGACAAATCCATCGTGTACGACATTCGATAGTTCGAAGAAAATACAAAAATTTGCAAAAGCCGCAGTTTTCTTTTCAATAAATATTATATGATGTAGAATATGTTCCAGGAGTCTCAAACTATATATATACGCGTGTGCCCCCTAACACATGCTCTGTAAATTACCATATAAGGCAATTAATTATTCGTATAAAATACAAAATAAGTATTTTTTTTTTCTGTCGAATATGTCGTCGAATATATAAAACGTAAAAACAATTCTCTGTAGGTATGCCATTCGTCATACAGACGTTCTATAGATAAGATAGTCTGTGATCTACTAGTCTACAGTATTTTCTTTTACTTCGTTTAACATCTATTATAATGGAGGGTATTACCAAAATGCATTTAATTAGCGTTATTAGATGTTTGTTACGTATTGCAAATGCTTACGAACCGCATATTCGTACAATGTGCGGTAGTGAGTGAAATCGTCATTTAGTATCATTATCGATGGATGTACTAGTAAAAAATTGTATTTTCTTGTACTACATTATCGAATAAAAACGATTAGTGATGCGTTCAAGCCCGGGCTTTTGAACAACATAATTATTCTCGGAACAGTTGTAAAAGCAGTTGAACAAAGAGTCGACGATGAGGATCTACTGGTAAAAGATTTCATACGATAACACTGCAAGTTTTTTTGATTTTTATCCGTATAAAATCATTTTTTACGATTTTTTTTTTTTTTACATTAAAGTACTTGTTACTGTACTATGACGTATGCATAGCGACACGTCCAGAGATGAGGTAATAGTGAAATGCGTCAATGTAGCTACGATAAAAGGTGAATAGAGAATACTATGTATTTTATTTGAATAGTATGATCGTAACTCTGATTAATTTTTTTTTATGGATGAGCAAATTCCGTTGACGAGCAGAGTTGACAAAACAGTTCATGAAGACGTCAGAGATGATGATAAGTAACAAAATTACTCTTATTTTTCGTCTCATAACCACATTTAAAATTATTTTAACGTATTTACTTTTGAGATGAAAAAAATAGTAATGATTTTACTAGCAATAGCAGTAGTAGTAGTAGTACTAGTAGCAACAGCAGCACTGACACTATTAGCAGTAGCGATACTGGTACGCTACATAAAATAGAGTATTAATATCACTTGTATTGATTTTTTATAAACGTCATTACAGATTTTCAATTACAGTATGGAGGAATAGAGCATCCACTTTTCATTATGGAGTCTCAAGTTGTTAAATGTTGTCGTAGCTTTAACTATGAAGGAAGAGAGGTTCGTGGACGCTTGTCAAGACCACCACAAAACGTCAATGTATATACCCAACGACTTCATTAGTATAACAATAAATTCAGAGAAATTTAATCACGGACCTTTATGGTTGTCATTTAAACCAGTGCACGGTTTTCGAGTCGAAGATTTGTGAGAAGTGTTGTTTGGTGCTGTGCAAAGTTCAAACGACTTTGAAGATGACGATACACTGGCGAATACATGTGCAATCGTGAATGGTACTAGAGGGCGTAGCCACGTACAATTAAGTGAAGATATAGTGAAGAAACAATTTATATTAACTATTAGAAACCATGACAACCTCTGTCTCCCGAGAGCCTTGGCGGCAGACTATGTTTACGTTATCAGGGGACAAACACGCACAGGTAGGTTGCATCAATATTGGAACCTTATTAGATGCGATTACGGGCTGACTCAAAAAAAGCAGCTAATGATTTAGTAAGAGAGGTGAGGGTCAGAGTACCGGAAACGGGATGCGGTCTCAAGGAAATTTATGATTTTCAATTATTTTTGCCACACGTGAAAATGCCATTGTCGTATATTGTTTACGAAATTTAGGTTGCAATCATCCACCCCTGTACGATGGTACACGTATTATCGTGGATACATACGGAAGCGTAAGTAACATATTACGATTAATGTATTACGAAGATCAACAACGTTTCGAGCCAATTCTAAATTTGATTGGCGCAAGTGAAAGTACGTGGTACTGCATACCTTGTAATAAAAGTTTTTGGCGTGTAGAAGATCATAGATGCTCTAATAAATGTTACAAATGTTTTCAATTATCACAGTGTGAAACAACTGGTGACTCCAAAAAATGTGACTTATGTAATCCATCGTTTATTAATAAAAACTGTTAAAAAAATCACTCGTATAAAGGGTCATTTCATAAATCATCCACTGTTTGTGAAAAAATAAAGGTTTGTCGAACATGTTGTACAATCGTGCGAGCAAACAAAAATCAAATACACGCTTGTAAAATTTTTTTTTGTAATACATGTAAGGAACGCTTACCTATTAGTCATCTCTGTCATATACAGCTTATTAAGGCGTCTGATAAGAAAGCGTCATTTGTAGTATTGTATTTCGACTTTGAGACGCAACAGTCAGTATCTGTGTTGGGTGACAATGAAAAAAAAATTCATGTAGTAAATTTATGTATCGTGAAATAAGTTTGTAATTTTTGTATCTATTTGGAATGAGACTCAGTTTCAACGAGATGCAATCACTATGGAGTACGCGAATATATTTTTTGAATTAATGCGATAAAACAATTGATAGATCTCGTGCTTGATTGTCAAAAAAATTTTCAGCGGGTTGTCTGCATTGCCCACAATGCTCGAGGATTTGACGCACAATTTATTTTTGAGTATATCGTTGAAACACACAGTGAGAAAGTAACACCATTCGTCATTATAAGTGGGTCCAAAATTATTTTGATAGAATTTATGAAGATAAAATTCATCGATAGTCCTAATTATTTCCACATGCCTTTGAGTAGTCTACCCAAAGTGTACGGTCTGACTAGTATTGCAAAGGGCATTTTCCCACATTTTTTCAACATACCAAAAATCAATCATACTTAGGTCCTTTACCATCATCGGATGTATATTCACCTGATAGTATGGCCGCACAAGAAAGAGAAATTTTTTTGAAATGGTACAGCGAACAAGTAGCAAATAATTATATGTTCGATTTCCAACGGGAATTCGTTAAATACTGTAAACAAGATGTAAGAATTTTAAGACTAGCTTGCGTGGCTTATCGAAAAAATTTCGCAAAATTCGAAGTGGATCCTTTCATCGAATGCACGATAATAGCCTTGACATGTATGCGTGTCTACAAAAAAAAATTCTTAAGAAAAAATAAAATCGGTATTATACCATCAAGGGGTTATAGATTAGTAAAGAATCAGTCTGAAGTATCACTGAAGTGGCTGTGTTGGATGAAGAAGCGTGTTCTCGATCGACTCATCGGACATGCTGGATGATGAAAAGAGAAACGCTCACCAGAAGGTATCGTTGTTGATGGCTATTGCACTCCAAAAATTAGTGTGGATAACCATCAATGCATCGTATTACAGTTTCATGGTTATTTCTGGCATGGTTGTCTACGATATTTCAGAATAAACAGAGATTTTTCTTTAATAACTGGCGATACAATGGACAAAAGATACAAAAGAACCCGTGCCACTAGTAGAAAAATAAAGGCATGCAACTACCAGCTGATCGAAAAATGGGAATATCTTTTTAATGAAGAAACTTATAACAACGAGAACCTTTAAGATTTTCTTCAAGAAAATAAAGGTTATTAGAAACAAAAATCTCTCAACCCACGTGATGCATTTTTCAGAAGACGTAGTGGAAATACAGTTAAAAAGTATGAATGCCAAGGGAAGGAAAAATTAAGTACGTCGATGTTTGTTCATTGTACCCTTACACATGCAAACGTGGTAACTTTTCCGTCGGTTATTTATTAATATACGTAGGACAAGTAGTTACGAAGAATTATTGGAGATAAAAATGACAGATCCCTTGTAAACGGTTAAATCAGGTGTGACGTGCTACCACCAAAAAATTTATACCATCCCATGTTACCAGTGTAAATGCATAACAAGTTAATTTTTTTACTGTGTCGTACATATTGCGCAAAAATATGATTCAAGTCGATTGTCCGCACAAAGATGTGAATGACCGTATTTTGAAGGATACATGGATATCTGACAAAGTTAAGATAGCTTTTCAAGTAGGTTATGTAGTAAAAAATGTTTATGAAATATGGCCGTAACAAATGTCAATATCGAATCAAGAATTTAAAGAAGGAGGCTTATTCGCGAATTACATCGACGCGTTTTTTAAGAAAAAAATACAGGCCTCTGATTTTTCCTCCGAGTGTCTCACAAATGAAGACAAGGATACGTATATTGATGAAACACGAGAGGCTAAAGAATTATACCTCGATAAAAGAGAAATCAATTAAAATTCTGAATTAGGATCTGTTGCTAAATTGTGTCTAAGTTCTTTGTGGGGTGAATTTGGCCAACGCAAAAATTTAAAAAAGACAGTCGTAACAGCAACTGAAAAATTGATGGAATTACTTACCAATACAGAAATAGATGTTAACGGTATTTAAGCTGTAAATAATAATACGTTGTACGTAGACTGGAGCTCTAAAATGGAGGCTTTAACATCAACTACGTCAACTAGCATGGTTGTTGCTGCTTTTGTTACGGCTCAAGCTCAGTTAAATATACTATCTTTCGGGACAAGTATGTCCGGAAATAACTCGGTTCTTGCCAGAAGCGTATTGAGACGTTACTTCCCGATCATTTAATCACCTTTTCTTGGATCTCAAGCAAAATACACCGGACAATTTTTAATTTTGAACTTGTATTTTCCCAGATGACGAGTGTCTGTACGTATACGTGGGTAAAAAACAGATGAAAGGAAGTGACACGGCGAATCAAGCTCCAATCGTATCGTTGTAATGGCATCAAAGTCACACTCCCCGTTTGGTCGAAAACACGTTGCCACTTGAAGAGCTCTTTATCATCTCGACACCGAACAACAGAGGACCTGTTGCGCAATGCCGACACGACCCTAATCAAGTATATTTGCGAGTGCGCGTTGAACATTTTTGAAGGAAACATTCCGCTAATTGTGGCTCACAAAAAATGCTTGCGTAGACACACCAACGTTCTTAGAAAACTAGCTAACGCAAAAATTCATTCGTTGTCGAAGAAAAACATTATCGTGCAACAAGGAGAAAGTTTCTTACCTGCTTTGTTGGATCCATTCCTTGAAATAGTGTTGTCGATACTGTAAAAAAAATGGTGCATGCAAAAAAATTGATTCTCTTACCTCAAGAAAGCGTGGACCAATTGCAAAGCATTTTTCTCAACGGTGGTCTAAAATCTGTGTTAACGCCTGGTACAACGATGAGTTAACTGGACGCAGAAATTAACGACATCTTGAATTTACTGTATATCGATGAGCAAGAAAAATGGAAGAAATACCAATAAATTTTAAAACGATAAATTAAAATGACGTCGTCAACGAGGATGGAGAAAAGCATGAAGAGGAGCAGGATACCGATGTTATCGAAAGCGTACCTAAAAAGATTCGTCAAAAAGCTGCACTTAACATACGACAATTGCGCGCTACTGGTAACTTTGAGTGGAGCAATGAACATACCGTCATCATAGGTGGCGTTCACATACCACAGTCAAACATTGTCAATCTGGTGAACGATACCTTGAGGGACAGGAAAAAACGCACACTGGTGGGGCGTGATCAGTTTGCAGTAGCACTTTGTATGACAAACATTCCACAAGAGTGTGTTGGAAATGCGCGAGTATTTAAATTACTGATCGATAACGACGACAACAATAGATCAAAATTGCTAAATAAAAGTCCAAGATCTACGTCAAATAGTGAGAGTTTTCTTAATGAAAGCGGTACTGAATCAACGGCGTCGTCGAAAAAAATTAGAAAAAATTTTTTTTACATGCGCCTGTGTCGAAATAAGTGCAAACATGGTGTTGACTGAGCGCAAAAGTGACCAAGGCAAAGAAACAGAAGAAAAACTCAAGAAGGTGGAAAAAAACAGTGTTCTTAACGCTTTACTTGACTTGCTACCGTTAAAGATGCATTTACCTGCATACAAATTTTGTGGTCATGGAACGAAACTATCGAAGCACAGTGAGCACGGTGATGTGGCTATAAATCTCTTGGATGGAGCATGTCGTCAGCATGGTCTTGTCTACGCTACGGAAAAGAAGGGTCAACGTCTAAAAGCCGATCAGGCATTGGCTGAATTTGCTTTTTTGCGTATGCTTGCTGGAGAAATACTGCCAGATGAACAAACAGTCACTTTATTGACAGCACGCTGTATGAGTAGCATAATTACATTTGAGAAGTTCTTTTCTCGCATCAAGGGAGCCATTAGATCTCAGTCTAAAAAGAAAAAGAACACTGTATAATACTTTGCAAAAACCTAACTACGAAGCGGCACCACCAACTGCACACACGGGTGGTAACAAATGAGTGAGCGCTGTAAAAAATAAATATTTGCGATCGAACGTATCTAGTTGGCTAAAGAGTCAAGATACCTATAATTTACATAGATCCATAAAGATTTGCTTTCCCAATAGAAGCTATAACATGCGTAACTTTGACGATGTGTGGGAAGCTGATTTGATAGACTTGAGAGCTTTAAAAACTTACAATGATGGCTACGCTTATGTTCTCGTTGTCATCGATGTCGTCAGCAAATACGCTTGGGTGAAACTGATTAAGGATAAAACAATGAAAAACGTTGCCAAAGCATTTCAACAAATCTTATCAGATCGTCTACCAATGTGTCTGCAAACGGATAAAGGTAAAGAATTTGTATGCCGTAAAATGCAATTTACTTTACGAGAAAATAAAACTGAATAGAGAGTAGCTTGTAGTCCACAGACGAAGGCTGCAAAAGCTAAACGTTTCCTAAGAACTTTTAAAGAAGGAATATGGCAATACCTTACACACAAACAATCGTCACTTTGTAGACGTTCTTCCAAATATAATAGAGGCATACAATCGTACGAAGCATTTGTCAACAAAGATGGCACCATCTGACGTGACTTTGCACAATGTTGCGCAGGCATGTGAAAATATAAAGCAACGTTACGGCAGACATTTTTATAAAAATCCAAAGTACAAAGTTAAAGATTTGGTTCGCATCAGTAAAACGAGAAGTCTCTTTTCCAAAGGTTATGAAAGTGGTTGGACTTTAGAGTTGTTTAGAATTGTACGTATCTCTTGCACGTAACAACCACCAGTATATTTTCTCAAAGATTTTGGTTAACAAAGACATTGACGGTTTCTTTTACGAGGAAGAGTTGAGCAGAGTGCGGAAGAAATTGAACGGAAGCTTCTTCGAGGTTAATAAGATATTGGAAAGTCGAGATAAGGGACGTTCCAGAGAACATTCGTCAGCTGAAAAGGGTATCCTGAAAAATTCAATTCCTGGGTGAAAGGTAACCATTCAAAAGATATGAAACGAAGGACGAATTATACGTTGTGTTACCTAGCAACAATAGCATGCAGTATTACCCTGACAATACTACAACGCATTACATGACAAGATTAAATCAGCAAATTACTTTGCAAGGTCGATGGAGTGTTGGTATAACAGAGATTAAATTACCACTGACGTTTCAACATGTGATCAAAGATAGCGAAAGAAAAATTACCGTAAAATGCATACCACGAATACACAATAATGTACATAGAGAACGTCCTGTGATAAATGTAGATTATTGCATACGCCCATGTCTATACGCAAATATCGAAGAAATGATACAAGAAATCAATAGTTTTGATACTACGTGAGATCCTGTAGTTATCAGTTTGAAAAGAGGTGGCTGCGTAGTAGCTTAGTTAGTATGTTTTGAAACAGTGCGCAGTAAATACACATAACGCTTAGTATCATCCGAAAAATTACGTATGATCTTGGGCTTTGAAAATGCAACATGTCTTTTCTTGGAAAATAACGAAATTCGATCAGTTTATCCAGCAAATTTTGCGAGCGCTTTACCATTCCTCATGATAATTTACCGTAACATCTGTCAACTAAACATCGTAGGAGACGTTCAACCACGATTGTTGCAGACCGTATCGTTGGATCTTATAGGTTATGCGTACGGCTGTGTTAAAAATGAAATTTTCTCTCCTATGTATATACCATTGTTATTTTACTTATTTCACAACATTGAAATCCATACAAGGGACCGGATTAGTAAGCCCATACCATTTTACTTTGGGATGCTGATGGAAACGCTTCACTTTCAACGAGTCGATTGACAAATATGGATCTTTACGAAGACTACTTTAATACACAAAGTGTGGTGGTGAGTGTCCGACTACAGTTCATGGAAATAGTGGAGGAGATGTTGGATGTATTAACGTTGGGCCCCCCTGTTAACGAAGACACGGAGGTATCGGATTGATCTTTTGCTGGAGTATTTCGACGAGTTTTGCCACTCGTTAAACGAGGTACCAAAGCTGTTAGCAAAGAAGCTGTTCGTACAGGTATAAACATTATGTCTGGCGTAACCACTAGAAGTATACCTTTCAAAGAGACATTTTGCACGTGCATGATGAAATCTAGTAACATGCTAAAGAGAAAAGCAGAAGAAAAATTGGACAAACTTATAGAAGGTTCAGGATATAAAATTTGCCAACTCGACGAGCCATTTTAGTTGCAATCACTTCGTAGAACTGTATAGTCAAGGCGTGGGGGTCATAAAAAAGAAAAAAAAAAGATTAAAAAAATACACATCGAAAATAAATAGAAGAAGAGACCATAAAAAAAAAAAAAAAAGAACAAAGAAAAAAGAGCTGCAAGAGATATTTTTAACAGTTAATTTTTTTTCAAATGGCTTTTTTATTCAGTCACTCGTGCAAGTGCTTAAAGTCTGAGCTTTTTTTGTTTGATACTCCACCGACTTTACGAACTATCGAGGGATCGCACTGAATTTAATACAAGTTAATATCATCGCTCACGAATAATTCACCGATCGAATTTGTCCCACCAGGTAATGGTGACAAGTAAATTGATCTTGCTCATATGATGCTCAGTCTTCATGTCAAGTTGATCAATGAAGATGAATAATTTAATGCTGACGTAGCAATTAAAATCACAAAGGCAAGGCCGATAAATAATTTTATGCATTCGTTGTTTAGTCAAGTCCATGTGTTTTTAAATCAGAAGCCTGTATCACCTTCTAATAATGTATACGCTTACAGAGCGTATTTGAAAACTTTAATCAATTACAGACCTGCGGCAAAATCATCACACTTAATGAGTGCCTTAAGGTGCGACGATATGGCAACAAAGATAGACGATATGTTGGATGCCAACGTGGGGCTCGTCAAGCGACGAGCATTACTATCAGTTAAGAAATTAATTAATCTGATTGGTTATCTTTATTACAACGTATGCAATCAGAAAAAATTACACATCAATATTGTCAAGGTGGAAATGTGATGAGTAAGATCTTGCAATGCATTTTGTCTCATAGAAACTTCGAACTTGGTTTTAGTTCGTATCGAAGAAGCAAATCTTTTAGTGCGACGTGTTAAAATAAGCCCGTCTGTTTTGCTTGCCCATACTAAAGCTTTGTCAAAGAGCATGGCAAAATATCCGCTCACGCGTGTCAAAGTAACAGCTGTGACGATGCACAGTGATATTTCCGGTGAAACATTAGATAATATTGTTTTGGGATAGTTACCTAAGCAAAAAATCATTGGTTAAAAAATTAAGCTTATAATGGCGATAGCACTATGAATCCGCTCAATTTTTTTTTATTTCAGTGTTAGTTTTTTTTTTTTTGTACATTGACGGTATTTAAGTTTCTTCCAACTATTACAACTAGACTTTAAAACCAAATGATATATACATAGATGCTTATTATACTTTGTTTTCGGGTACTGGTGTTCACTTCCTCAATGAAGGAAATCACATCGATCGTGAATCTTATCTCAATGGTTACTGCCTCTTTGCTTTGGATTTAACACCTGATTTATCGGCCAACGAATGTTCTTATTGGAACCTTATTAAACACGGTAGCGTTAAATTGGACGATCGATTTGCCGACGCTCTAACTACGACTGTTAACTGTATAAAACGTGCCAAATATGAGGGTATTCTCGAAATTGATGCGTCACGTCAAATCATGGTCCAGCATTGGCCACGATGGTCAAAAGTTTGATGCCAACCTTAACCTTTAGAGCGCTTCTTTACCAGTACCACCACTGGCTAAGCTGTGAGCTATCGCTGATGTATACATATGATGTGTATATATTATATACCAGCGCGTATTACCCGATGACTCGGGACCCGGGGCGCTTACTGGCCACTTTATAAATTAATAAAATGTTAGCTAATAAGCCAAGGGCCTATCATCAAGTGACCCAGGGCGCTTACGGAACACATTAAAAAATAATAAAATGTTAACTTATAATACAAGCTTCTATCACCCAATAACCCAGGGCAGTTACTGACCACATTACAAAATGATAAAATGTTAACTCATAACACAAGTGCCCATCACCCAATGACCTGGGACACTTACTGGCCACTAAAATAATTAATAAGATCTTAAATTATACAAGCGCCTATGACCCGATGACTCGGGGTGCTTACTGGCAAATCTAATAAATAGTAAAATTCGAAATAATAATACAAGCACCTATCACTTAATAAACCGGGGCGTTAACTGGCCGCACTATAAAGTAATAAATTATTAACTGATAACATGAGCGTCTACTACTAAGAATCTTCGTTAAATTTGACGATTAATTTAAGTATTAAATTGATGACATCGCAACCCTATAAAATAGTACCTTTTGGACGCTACACTTCTATATATTAGTACAAAGAAAGGGGTTTTAAGGAATGTACCATATAATTGTCTTAGTATTACTAAGTCTTATTTATTATTTAATAATACATTTCAAAATCTTTTTAAGATTTCTTTATGGTTATTATACATTGCATCATGAGTCGTTGCGTTTCTAATGATTTTTTATATTAATAAAAAATTGACTATCACCCTTACTAATATCTCTCTATATGATAGACTAATCAGAGCTTTTGTATTTATTATTAGTTTATTATTTATTTTGTTCAACTACATACTCGTCTAGCATAATTTTTTTGTCTATAATTGTAAATAGAGCCCCCGTACATCAGGTGGTAGGCGCTTATTTTATACATTAACCTTTTGTAAACAACAGAGTGGCTAGTAAGTGCCCCAGGTGATTGGGTGATAGGCGCTTGTAGTATTAACAACCTATTAATCAATAGAGTGGCCAGTAAGTGCTCTGGGTCATGGGTGATAGGAGCTTGTGTTATAAAGTAATATTTTATAATATTACAGAGTGGCCAGTAAGCGCCCTGGGCCATTGGGTGATAGGCGCTTGTGTTATTAATGAAAATTTTATTAATTTATAGAGTGGCCAATAAGCGCCTCGGGTTATTTGGTGATATTCACTTGTTTTATTAATCAATATTTTTTTAATTCATAGAGTGGTCAATAAACGCCTCAGGTGATGGGTGCTTGTGTGATTATTTATGATTCTACTATTTATTACAGTTGCCAGTAAGCGCCCTGAGTCATCGGGTCATAGGCACTTATATTATGTAAGATTTTATTAATTTATAGAATGGTAAGTAAGTGCTCCGGGTCCTTAGTCGTCGGGTGATAAGCACTGGTATACATATCTCATATGTATACATCAGCGATAGTTCACAGCTTGGCCGGCGGTGGCGTTGATGAAGTAGCGCTCTGGAGGTTGTGGTTGCCAGCAAACTTTTGACCATCGTGGCCAACGCTGTCATGGTCGACTTAAGTGGGTAGATGGTGCTACTAACTACATATACTAACACTTTCTACTTGGACACGTCAGTCATCTTTTGGTTTAGTTTCTGCTGGTACGCTCAATCAGCCATAAAACGTAGTAGACCTCGTAGTAGACATTCAGTATTTCAAGGTGAAAAAAGACGTAACGGTACCAAAAAAAATTGCTATCATTGCTTTGAACAATGATTTCTCCGCGCATTGGGTAGTAACCCCTCCTTGTTGCTTGCAAAAATCAAGTAAGGAGGCGCAACGACAAAATATTTGGTTATCGTAACATTATCATGGACTTGATTTCTTTGAGGGTGAAGTACCTTTCAAAGCAATTTTCAAATTTTTGTGTGATATTCAAAGAAGCACACGCAAAATCTACGTCAGAGTTTGTGAAGAGTGGTAAAATTTGCACAGAATTAAAAATTGTGAAGTAATAAATTTTGAATACGAGATCGACTGTCTGCTTTTAAAAGCCTTATCAGTGGAGGAGTATTGCATACACCACGCATTGGAACCAGATTATCGAAAATATTATGTGCTTTTAATAATGTTTACAAAGCAAAGTATTGGCTCTGTGAACACAATTTTGACAAAAAATCATTAGAAATAACAAAAATTAACCATGGACAGACTGCAAATACTGCAATACCTCTCACAAATTTCTTCGCATACTGTGAGTGTATTCCTGGCAGATCAGATCCCGTGAGTGTAGATCAAATTGACAACGTTTGTCATAAACACTGACAATCATACAAAGCCAGGTACTCATTGGGTTGCTATGTATGCTGATAGACAAGGTAATGGTTTATATTTCGATAACTATGGTATACGACCATATATAGTAGATCACATTAATCGCTTACGAAAAAAATTATAAAAAACTTCTTTGGAATGTTAAGCAGCTACAATGCCTATCCTCAAACGTATGCGGTCAATTTTGTTTGATTTTTGTGTTTAACATGAGTCATGGATTGGGTTTCAGAAAATTTATTGAAAACTTTTTCGATGATTTAAAAAAACATGCCGAAATCGTGAGACATTTTATTTTGTTAAGATGTAACAAAAAAAAAGTATTAACTATATATCAGGTAGCGGTGGATGTCCAACTAAATGCTCACAAAGTAAATGTAGTAAAATATCGTTGATATAAATCATTTGTCAGCGCATTAAAAAAAAAAAGTACCTACTGACTGTTATAAATTCCAAGAAATAAAAACGTTAGCATATTATAAACCTACCTCTGAATGTTTTGTAAAAAATGCTTGGTGGTGTAGTGTTGACAAGCTCAAACGTCATTTACCACCTCCAAGCGTTTTGAATATCCCCGCTCTTTCAAATAACGATTAGTATATGTATGTATGTGCTTCGATAAAAAGCAGCAGTCAGTCTCTGGTCAGTCATCCGACAATTAATACATTGTAACAAGGAGACAATCAAGCCTGTGAAAAAAGAATCTTAGAGACAAAAGCTTTGGATCTGTCAGCCTCAAGGCAGCATCAACAATTGTTGCTCCCTCAGAGTATTTGTAAGCTTTACGAATTGACTTACTCATTCGGTAAAAAAATAATCATTGGGCTTGAGTACGAAAAATTGTTGGACAACAATTGAAAATCTATCGTTCGTCTGTTGAGCGTAGATTTTAGAGGAATTCCTTTCACAATTTCTGGTTGGAACGAGTGTAAATTAACCTTCTTCAACATTAAAAAATACTTTACGACGGACGACAGTAACTTACAAAATATCAAGATATACGGGTTCAGCTGATCCTTGAAGTTAACGATGATTTATATGGAAAAAGCCATTAAGATTCAAGAAATGAGACGATAATGTGCAGACGAGAGAGCTGCAAAACAGTATCATCGAAGTTTAGTGTTGAAGAAAGTAACGTTCGATCATTTAAGCAAATTTTTTGTACATTGCCTCAATTGTAATTTACACACATTTAGCGAAGTATCAGATTATATGCCTATCGTGGCACAGGTATTTACGAACTTTATTTTCAAAAAAGGTAGTAGCGTGCAAGAATCGCAAATTAATTACTATACACCGAACGTTGTAAACAATAATGTGAGCAATTTAGATGATGACTATGTGCAGAGTATATAT
This sequence comes from Copidosoma floridanum, assembly GCF_000648655.2. Next base: position 1,196,319 of record NW_019384196.1, read on the forward strand.
CAAAAAACTGTAGCACCTCACATTCTAAAACAGGAGACTTTGACGAAAGATCTTATGTGTAATATTGTGTACAATATTACGTCTTTTCATGTAAATACCCTTGTTAATGCTATAAGTCCTAAAAATAAATAAAACAAATTTATTTATCTTGTTGTTATTTAACCGTAAACTTCCTCCTTTTCCTTATAACAATGCAAATTAAAATATAAAATAAAAGTAAAAAGGCCGACTATCTTTAAGGTATACTTGCTTATTAATAATAAATTCAAACACATACACAAAGAGGGCTTAGGCAATCATGGAAGCAGATTGGTAAGAATATGTGAGAAGGGGTAATTTACGGTAGACTGTCGCGAAAAGTCTCTCCAGTTTAGGTGAAGGGGATACCTTTCTTTTATAGTAAGTTTACGGCAACACCGTGGCTCTGTTCAGGAACTCAGTCTTGAAACAAGCGTCTTTGGACAATCATCTCACAGTATTGCCGCTCGCATCTCTTTGCTTCGCTCTCCTAAGTGGGAAGTTAATTATCTTAATGCATGTCTCTCTCTTTTATCGTAAATTAAATATAGTTACTCCCTATACTCTCTCTACCGGTCATACAATATTCCATAATACAATACTTTAGCCCCGTCAAAGCAACATACTTAGTATGTATTGAGATACCTATAATATCACACCATGTCGCACTTTCTACTACTCCAACATTTTGCATGCTCTCCCTACCCATCGTACCACCTCCTTTATTTAAGTTTCAGGTAATCATAGGTACAAAAGAGGTCAGCATAGTCCTCCCTACTTAGTAAGTGAACGCTGGTACAGTGGCTCCGTTCAAAAACACTTACCAGGAGGTAGGGGTTTGTTGTGACGGGCTAATGTGTCGCAATAACTACTAATATTTCATAACAGTTAAGCAAACATTATGATATGTAAAAACTACTTTTTAAGCGTGGTTAATAGACTGGTTCTAGTATTTTTGTTGAATCACCGTTTCATACATGTACATATTTCATACGTATACATTTTTTTTATGCATATTTTTTGCCACTATAATACTACTAGTTAAGATCCATTCTGAAATTAGTAGCCTGTTAACAGAAATAGCTAACGTCAGACATTTGTAAGATTACTGTTGGAATTCTAAAATGTCGTATGACTTCCCTAATATATATTAAATAAACAAAGGCTTCATAGAGACAAATATGTCTTCATTATATTTACGCCTACAGAATTATAATGCCTCATCAGATTAAAAATATCAGGTTTTTTAAAAAACAATAGTACAGTCACTAGTTTTTTGCTTAACTTAGTCTCTACATAAAGCTTAAAATCTCACTTAAAGAGTGCAAAACACACATTGAACCTGTACAAATGTCTCCTGCTGCTATTCATGTATAGGAGTATAAACAGGACTTTGGTACAGGTTGAATGTACATTTTGCCCTTTAAGTGTAAGGTTTGTTTTGTCAGACACGTAATTTGTCACAATATTCTCTAAAGCCCTGTTCTTTACTAACATTATGTATAGCTTTATCAATAATCATAACAAAAGAGTAATACACTGTGACATTGAAGTGCATCGAAACTCATCTATATTTTTTACCCATTCAAATTTGTAATAATTCTTATCAATTTGTAGCATCACACCGCCCACTAGATTCGTAAGTTTCAACTGGTGCTGATAACCAAGGTAGTCGTTATATACCTTGTCTAAAATACTAATCCATAGGAAACTAGTTGTTGGTGGCTTATGTAAAGTGTCAATTTAAGGCAATAACTTGATAAGCGGTCTGGACTGTATTATTCTAAAATCGAAGTCAATAGTAGCAAACAGCATGGAAAGTGTTGTATCATAATTCAAATGCTGCTTTTTATTCCCTACTACCCTTGTTAGATCCTACAAAACTTTACTCAACAGCATAACTAGTTACAAAACTAAACAAAATTTTTAAATGCTTAAGTTAATTAAGAAAAGTAGTATATACCGTTGTGGGCATAGATAGATTGTTATTTTCTACATATTACAAATTTTCTGCATTACTGCTACTTTATCGAATTTTTGAGCATACACATTAAATAAAGGTCACTTCAGTGTTACAACCATGAAGAGGCATACAATGAAGAAGATGTTAGCTCAGCATAGGGCTTTTAACAACATAAGCACCTTTCGTATGATATGTAGTTCGAAAAATTAATTTAAAAAATTACTTGCAATGTATTTATAATGTAATTTTTCAATTCGTACGTATGCCAGATGGAAAAAACATACCTATGCAGTTTTAAGAAAGTCAATGATGTATTTAACAGAGTTTTCTTACAATTGTGGCCCTTAGATTTCTTTTCACTAGCTATAATAATCACACGTGTATACTCACGCCACTTATTGTGTCACTTGCTCACCATAATGATATAAGCAAGTAAAAAATTTCGTAAACAATAATTGTTTGTAGAAAGATTTACTCATCTGCTAATTCTTTTTCTTTATTTGAAAGTAAGAATGTCTTAGGAGAATTGATTATAGAAAGTTTACCTATTAAAAGAGCGAACCAGCAAGCAAATGCATTATTATTATTGTATTATATGTATTATAAAAAGTGACTCATGCGAATTTTTCGTGTTTCTAAAATATGTATCAATGACATGGTAGAATTATGCGAACGTCCGTATTATACATACATGTAAGTGTCCACACAAGTCACCTCTAGACACATACACACAAGCTACACACACATACATTTATATATATATATATATGGTCAAAAGTTTGATGCCAACCTTAACCTTTAGAGCGCTTCTTTACCAGTACCACCACTGGCTAAGCTGTGAGCTATCGCTGATGTATACATATGATGTGTATATATTATATACCAGCGCGTATTACCCGATGACTCGGGACCCGGGGCGCTTACTGGCCACTTTATAAATTAATAAAATGTTAGCTAATAAGCCAAGGGCCTATCATCAAGTGACCCAGGGCGCTTACGGAACACATTAAAAAATAATAAAATGTTAACTTATAATACAAGCTTCTATCACCCAATAACCCAGGGCAGTTACTGACCACATTACAAAATGATAAAATGTTAACTCATAACACAAGTGCCCATCACCCAATGACCTGGGACACTTACTGGCCACTAAAATAATTAATAAGATCTTAAATTGTACAAGCGCCTATGGCCCGATGACTTGGGGCGATCACTGGCAACTCTAATAAATAGTTAAATTCTAAATAAAAACACAATTACCTATTACCCAATAACCCGGGGCGTTTACTCGCCACACTATTAAATAATAAATTATTAACTAATAACACGGGCGTCTATAACCAAAGGTCCTTGTCAAATTTCACAATTAATTCAAATATTAAATTGATGACATCGCAACCCCATAAAATGGTACCTTTTGGACGCTACATTTCCATACATCAGTACAAAAAAAAGTGTTTCAAGGGATGTACCATATAATTGTCCTAGTATTATTAAGGCATATTAATTAATGAATAACAAATTTCAAAATCTTTTTAAGATTTCTTTAACGTTATCATACGTTGCATCATGAGTCATTGCGTTTCTAATAATTAATATTATAATTGATATCACCCTTAACAATATTTCTCTATATGATAAACCAATGATAGCTCTCGTGTTTATTAATAGTTTATTACTTATTTTGTTCAACTACGTACTCGTCTAGAATCATTTTTTTTCTTTAATTGTAAATAGA
>NW_019384196.1:1200057-1238571 GCF_000648655.2 Copidosoma floridanum
AGAGCATTTTTTTTTTTTTTATTGTAAGAGTTCAAAAATACAGTAATCTAATATATCAGTCTTTTAAAATATTTTTACTTGTTAAAGTTTTACTTTTTCAGATGCATTTGATATATTAAAAAAACCTTATTTAATAGAGAAAAATAAAAAAAATTCTAAGGAATACAATTTGACAAAGAAATAATAAAATTGTGAACAATAGAAAGTTTCTAGCCATACAATGTTTTCGATATTAGCTTCGTTTTTCGAATCATAGTGTATAAAAACACTCTGAAGACTTTTACATCTTTATACCAATACGTATATTTGACCATGAGAAAACAACGGTCTTTTGTAATTAAGGACTTATTTATCAAAACTTCGACCTTGCGATTTATTAATTGTCATGGAAAAAGCAAGGAATATTAAAAATTATTTTCTGTATATTATTAACGGTGAAAATGAATTATTAGCGGTAATTACTGTTATTCTCGAAACAAAAACTTTATTACCAAATTTTTCACCAGTTATAACCCCTGCCTTTCAACTATATTTTAATAATTTTCTTTTACGGTCGCTACTGCTATTGCACAATTCATCTAATATGCTCAAGTTACTTATAAACATCACAATAGCATCTACTTGAAAATTCAAAACATGTGGCTGTAATCCTTTATAAATATTATTTAGAGTTTTCTTAGACGAATTTATGTTAATATTTTTACCAGTGCGTTCACTACTATTGTATTGTACATATTCTATGCTGTAATTATGACGATTTTTTCTTAAAAAAAGCTTAAAACTTTATTATTTAATATGAACAAAAGTTTGCTATGAGTTGTTACAATTATTTTGTGTAGGCAGCTATCTATACCATCTCTATAAATATTTTTAGAAACATCATCAGTTTTGCAATCCTGTGGAATTTTGAAAGACTTTATTGTTGCAATTCCATTGTCCATTAACGATAATGAAAATTTAAAATCTGTGCACCACATAATACTTTTAAATTTAATAACTTTACAGTGTGTTCATAGAAACGAATACCTTATAGTTTCACTTACTATAGTACTTTTACACTCATGCTATATCACTTCGTCTAAAATCGCCGTCTAAAATAAGTAATTTTCTACATAATAGAGTATTATTATCACATAAATCTTTCAAAGTTTTATCTACTATTACTTACGCTTTTTAGAGAACATTGAAGCTTCGTCGCAAATGACTACATTTACTTCTCGTAATTTCTTAAAATGAGCTTGGTATTCTAAGAAAGATTTTTCAATGTTATTTACATCTACTGGTAATTAAAATGTTTTATGACTTATCACTCCTTTAAGAAATAAAATTAAAGTAATTCCTATCCACTAAAAATGAAATATAAAAAATTAATGATTTATATAAAAATGGTTTTTCATAATCTCCTGGACTATCAATCGAATATAATTTTGTAGTACTGTTAATTCTTCCATTAAAAATTTTTTTTCATCACTGTAAGGGTTAGAAAATAAATCCTTAGAATTTGTTTCCAAGCCAATTACACTTCTATTGTCTTCAATATTTTCAGATTTAACTGTTTCATTTATTTCTGGTAATCCATAATCTTTAAATTAATTTCCGTAAAATTCAAAGTTTTCATTTAAATTTTATGAAGCAACATTTTATTTACTGTCTTTTAAATCTTCAATAAAGAATTCTTTCATTGATTCTTAAATAGACTTACTACAAACATCTCCAGATATTAAAAACCATATGAAATGTTTAATGAGTTAATATGGCAGCATAATATGGTTGTGTTTAACTTAACCTTAAGCAGTAGCAGTACATCCTAATTTACTGTTACATATTTTATCAACTGTTTTAAAACTTTAAAAAAAATATAGCTCCACTTGCATGATTTAAAATTAATTTACAAAAAAAAACGCTGAAATTTCTTAGGTGACCCTATTTTTCATCTCTCTATTGTTAAATAACGTTGAACTTTTTTTTTTTTAACCCAAGTTTTTACTATCAAGTTAGGATAGTAGTTTTGTAGAATATTCACGTATTTAATTGTTTTTAAATTTAATTTAAACCAAGCCATTGATGCTGTTTTAAAGTTTTTTATTGCTTTAAACACATTATTTTCTTAAGAAACTATTTTTTGTACATTTTTAACATATACTCGTAAATTAAGAAAAAAACGACTACGTCTACACAAAGGAACGCTTGCAATAGCCATGCTGCTTCCATAAAGCTGAAAAAGTGGCCATCTACATACTCTGATATTTCATAAAAAATTTCTGCATCGTGTTTTTTATCACTCATATCTGTTTCCGTTATTTAACGTTATGCTTTATCTCCTCCTTTATGAGCATAATCGGAAATATACTTTATACTTTGAATGCATGCAAAATACTCAACATTTATGTGGCAACTATATTTCGTGAATAAAAATAGATTGTAAGGTACCACCATTGAATTGGCAACTAAAGTTTTTTTATAACTATTTTTGATTCTACATATGTAACTATCACATCTATTGTTACTTCTTTTGTAATTTGGGTGTTAATTTTTTGTAAAAACAGTCTCATTAGTAAACTTATTTGAAAACTTTTTTGTACAATTTTTTTTATGACTGGTAAGACATAGACTGTCTTTACTATAAGGTCCATGGAGCATGTGCTTAATAACTAATTTTTGTATGTAAAGTGGAATTTTCACTGAAATATATTGATCTTTGTCTATATATAGTCTATAGTAGTAAATAATTCATTGTTTATATGCAATGTTACAATAATACGAGAATGAAGTTATCTTCTTTTTTTCGATTCAATGATCCAAATATAAGCAATTACTTTTCTAAAAATATTTTGCTTAGTTACATCGTCTAAGATTTATTTCAATTTTGCATAAAGTAATCTAACAGTTATATTCGGTATATCATTTGGAATGGTACCTTCTGGAAAGTTTCTTAAAATTTGCTTCATTTCTAATCATTTAGGAATATATGTAACAGTTATAAAGAAATCAGGTCGTCTAAATACTATTTAGTCAATAAGCTGTTTAACACAAGTAATATTGAAGCAACGTAAGATTTTCTGCTCTTGTTAAGAATTTTTGTCTACTGTATGTACTCCATTCTTTATCTCCTACTGGAAATAATATAGGAAATACCATTGGGTTGACATGCATCGGTAATGCAACCTATAATGTATTCAATAATAACACCATAATTTAAATATTCCTATATGTATGGACAAAATTTATTACCCAATAATACATCCCATGAATGTATATTGTATTCATCTATTGTACCAATTTAAATATTGATACAAAACAGAAAAGGAATAGACCTAAGTCTTCGTGATTCAATAGGGTTTTATAAGCTGACTCATAAAAGGAGTCATCTAAATGCGAAACATCCATGGTTTGTTTTAATGGTGAAATAAATGTAATTTAAATTTATGTATGTATTGGTTTTATTAACACATATACAGAATAATACAATACATACACATAAAAATTAACATTTAAGTTATAGTTTATCATAAGTGCTAACAAAAAAAAAACTTAGCATTTCCAGAACTTTATACTTACAAATAAATTAAAATGCAATTGATAAGAACACGTTTCTCATCGTACTCTTAGTTATGTAAATGAAAATGCTTCGTAATTATTCGTATGTATAAAGTCCCTCTATTTGTTGTCTGAACGGTGTGGAAAAATAGGTCAAAGAAGTTTATTGTAAAAAAAACATGTTTTTATAAGGTAATATTTTTTACAAACAAACATTGTTACAGTAAAAAAATATATATACATATGTAATATGTTATNAGACACTAAAAGAATTGTACCCTTTTTCAAGAGGTCGCTAAGAAGGGTGGGGTTAACGGGGCTGTGTGTAAAATGGCTCTATAAAGTCACTATATTAAATAGGTATCTTTCTATGTTATATAGTTATCTCACTAGGACATTCTACACAACCTCCACAGCTCCCCCACAGATCCCCATTTACCCCCACCCTCCCCTATGGGCCCTTCTAGGGAACCTGACAGGGATCATACAGTCTTTCTCGGACGTTGATGTGTATACAGATGTGTACGTGTCGTACATTGATTAATCTATTGTTTGATTCCAAGAACAGCTAATAATACAATAAATAATGACAAGTACTAAGGGCTATGCTGTTCAAATTTCAAAATTTGAACAGCATAGCCCTTAGTACTTGTCATTATTTATTGTATTATTAGCTGTTCTTGGAATCAAACAATAGATTAATCAATGTACGACACGTACACATCTGTATACACATCAACGTCCGAGAAAGACTGTATGATCCCTGTCAGGTTCCCTAGAAGGGCCCATAGGGGAGGGTGGGGGTAAATGGGGATCTGTGGGGGAGCTGTGGAGGTTGTGTAGAATGTCCTAGTGAGATAACTATATAACATAGAAAGATACCTATTTAATATAGTGACTTTATAGAGCCATTTTACACACAGCCCCGTTAACCCCACCCTTCTTAGCGACCTCTTGAAAAAGGGTACAATTCTTTTAGTGTCTTAATTATTGTAATAAGGCTCAATATTTTATTATTCCCTTCATTCTCCTAGATATGAGGTAGCATAAGTTAATTTTGACTGTAATTTTATGGGGTCAATGTTTTTTAAGATTCCCCCTATACGCCTTTTTTTTCGATTATACCAGTAGCCTCCATCCACTCCTCTAATTTTTGTAATGGCAATTAGCTCCCCTCATCTTAATAATATCCATCCATCCCCCTCAGCTCCAACTATCTTTTTACTTATTCCCCCTGAGCCCTCCCTAGCCTCTAAGTCATAAAACGGTAAAAAGCTAGTGCTTAGCAATTTTGAACATAAAGTTGTATACCTGCTTTTGCTATCGTGTGACGTACATCTCAATTCTTTTGAAATAAGCTACTATTGCATCTGATTGCAACTGAACTAAACAATCAATAGTTTTTACATTCTTTGCTGCGTATTTCTACAAGAAATATCAGACACAATTCGTATAGTAACTTGTACTTTACACAGAATCTGAGAGATCAAGCACTTTAAGCATCCATTACTGTATAATTATTTTACCACAACTGTGCATATATTAATCAAAAGGAATTACGTTGAGCTCTGGTGAGTCGTCCGGATCCCTAACCTAACGTGTCCTACTTAAATGCAAGAGTACGGAAACTTTTTGCACACATCAATATTTGCCTAGTCTCTTTTATCAAATGTTCTTGAATAACTATTAGGGTTGAAGAGTGAGTTATGTTGCGTTTTTTTGGCAAATTTAATAATTAATTCAAAGATTAGGTTAAGTTTTAGAAGTGTGCGTTTCAAGAAAATGTAATACTCAGTTTGGTGGCCTAGCTGTTTGAGACAATGTCAAGCAAACCAGGCCACTGTAGACTTGCCTAAAAAGTGAATCAAAGAGAAACAAGAAACACCGTCAACTTGGGTTCTGACATTTAAAGCAGCAATCTAATTATTATTATTACCATACGTACTTTGTGCACAAGCAGTGGCTAACCTACAATCCTAAGAGTAACTTAAGTTAAAGAAAATACAAGCTTTCAAAATACTGTAAATGCAAACATGAAACCTTTATTACATATAAATAAAGGAAAAAATTATTTCGTTTTTCGTTAAGTTTAAATTTAATTTAACTGTAAAGTAAACATTTATTACAGCATTATTTTGTTTGCAATAAATTGATAAATTTTACAAATAACACAAAGGTATTGCTATAAAACGTCTTTTTTTTTTATTCTAAAAATTTTATTAATTTTGTTATCAAACATAAATAGAAAAATTATATGGTACTACCATACATAGTCGAAAAGCAAAAAATAAACATACAACATGTTTGTACAGTGAACCTTACCAGTACCCTTATTTACATCGTAAAGACAGAGACCCTCTTTCCCTTTTTATTAAAATATGAAGATTATTTTAATTAAGTTCAATGTTTGTTTTCAACTTGCGACTTATTACTAGTCATGGACAGTGCTAAGGATACAATTGATTGTTTTTTCGTAAAAGAAAAAAAAAAAAGTCTTATCTTTTGCACTGTTACGTAGGGAAGAGATGGGTAAGGAGGTGCGTCACGAGAATGATCAATACGAGTTATTTCAAAAGACCTATTTCAAAATACTCCATTCATAAGGCAAAGTCGCGCTTGTGTTTTCGTTTTAAGCTCTTTGAGTCCTTCCGTAGTTATTGCTTGGTGTCTTGATTCGGTAACACTCGAGTCTCTTGGTGTCACCTGACCCTCTTGATAGCAATTGACTGTCGAATGCGAGAGCGCGAATCAATTTCCAAATGCGCAAATGCCGGGCTGTCACGATTTGAGGCTCGCTGGGCCTTATATTACCTTGTTTCCTACCTATCCATGTCTTCTTGGTAGAGTAGCCTTGCTGTTATTAGGGAGAGTCAGTATGATATGCCTTGCGTATCGTACGTTACACGTTCAAGGCCGTGATGTCGTCCCCCTCGACGACGTTGACTTTTCAATGTATCCAGAGTTGAGCCTGTAGACTTGCTTACGATTGTGCGTGTGTGCTGTGCTGTATTCTGTTGTCTGTGTTGCCTATGCAGTTTAGTATTTCACACTCATCCTTCCATTCAATTGTAAAGAACCACTGTTATTATTTTCGCTCTTCTAATCATTCAGTCTTCTCTTATTGTGTGTTTAGTATATGACAATATTGATTTTGTATGCGCTTTGTCTTTTATTATAATTATATGTTAAATTGTGAAACGTGTTGTGATCAACGGTAGTACTTTTTTGTATATAATTAAACTTAACGTAACTCTACTGTCATTAGGTATTTCGAAAAAAAAAAATTCTTTCTTGTCTCAGTCCTACAAACTGCGCCCTCCGATACAGTCAAGCGACTCCCAGCGCTCATTTTGTCTGCTTAGTCTTATAATTATAATAACTACAATTACGATGTATTATGGTCAACGATAAATAGTTTTTTATTGTTTTTTTTTTTTCTAAATTAAGCTGTAACATAATTTTCTCGACATAACATTTGAAAAAAGAAAAAAAAACTTTCTGAGCCTCGTCCTATGGACTGCACCTCCCTATACAGTTGAGCGACTCCCAGCGCTTACCCTCGTTTTAATCATTAACATTATTATCATTATTATTCTTCTGATATTATTACCTTATTATTTATGTTATCATCACAAAATTGATGTTAACACATAGTTGTTATTGCTATTGCAACATACTCATCGTCTTACTTACGTATGACTTATTATTTTATATTCCTTAATTTGAGTAATTTTTACTTCACTAATGAGAATCGATGCATCACGTCACGTGTTTTATGCGGATATAAAAAAAAAGTAACGACAGAAGTCACTTATATATGTTAAAAAAAAAAGAAATACATCCCTTTGTTAAATAAAATTAAAAAGAAGTTTACTAAAACTAACGGCTCCCGAGTTTTATTGCATCACCCCTCCGCTTTTTCTTGCGCTGATCTGTTATACAATTTTTCTTTCGGATTTGAGAAAAGAAAATTTAGTTTTATTAAAATTACGATAACTTTAACATTAGTTTTAATAAGACACTTGCATTAGTTTGTTAGCATAGTTCTTCTTTTACGTCGTACACGTCTTAATATTCATATATTTATAAATGCATCTGATGTAACCTTTACTCATAAAAGTCGTCAGTCTGCAATGATGTGCGTACTTGTTATATAATTTTTTTTTTGTAACTTTATTTAAATGTTCGCATTAATTTGATACAATCTATTAATTGTTCTATATAATACCGCACTAGTGTGTGTTCAAACAAAAAAAAAACATTTAAGAAAGACTTTTTTCCTGTATGTATGCGAAATGATCTACTATGCAGATGACTGTCTAAATATATCAGGAGATATACAGTTCCTCGTTCCTACCAAGATTTGTTTTTGAATTAATTTTTTTTTTTTTTTTTTCTTACGCTAGTCTCCGTATTTATTATCTTAGGCACCGCTTTTTCCCTTTTTTATTTAACAAACTACTTAAATAAAGTAGCCCTATATACACCCCACTTGAATGTAGTTTGAGTAATATGACATATTAAAGCCCTATTTTATTCGCTTTCTGTTTCTCCGATAATATTGCTCTTATCATTGCCTGTACTATTTACTGATATAACCCCTGTCTCTTCTCATCCGTAGTTCTTTCTATATTTTCCCTATTTTCTACTTGTAATTTTTGCGCGCTTTTGAAGGCTGCAACAATTTCGTTGTAAGCCTAATTGACCCCTTATTTCTGTCATACTTTCACGCCGCATTCAGGGGGTGCGAAAATTTTAAGCGAAGTTAAATATTCAAGTCTGTACCTTCGTGTCCCTCACCCTGTTTGCATTCCCTGGCGGTGCCCTTACCATACATGCTTTTTTGATTTTGTCTACCTGGCATACTTTTATTTCGTTACCCCTTTGTAGTTTAACGTTATTGTTGATATAATAAATACCTGGTATTTTATACGGGCCCTCGTATTGAGAATTATATTTACCTTTTAATGGCTCTTTCAGCACATAAACTATTTCTCCCTCTAAGGCTGCGTATATATGGAGTCTGGAACTTCCAGGACCAGTCATGAGCCCGTGTCAATGTGATTGAGAAGCAAGAACATATTATTCTCTTTTTTGCACTTACACGGGCATATGGGCTGGTCCTGGAAGTTCAAGACTCCATGTATACGCAGCCTTAGGAATATCTTGTATTAAGTTGGTGGTCATAGTAATACTTTGATTGGTATTTCACCTGAACTTAGTTGATTACTGAGATGGTTCTCATTTCTGTCAGGATCTCAACTAACTCTTTAAAATATTCATTTAAAGTTTGGCCCTTAGGTGGCAGTTTGATACAAGATGATGTTCTAGCTCTTTGTCCGAAAACTAGTTTGTGCGGTAATGGTCCATATTCTCATGGTCCATGGTATTGTATAAGTGTGTGCACATAGGTAAATGTTTGTCCCAGTAATCATTTTGTTCTACGTAGGCTTTGATGCACTCCGTGAAAGTATGATGCATACGTTCGATGGCACCGTTTATTTGTGGATGAAATGCTGTGCTGCCCATTTTGTCTATTTTAAACAGCCTTGCAAGTTCGTCCATAATTTTTTTCATGAAATAAGTGCCTTGGTCAGCTAATAAATTTTCTAGCAGCCCAAAGTACGCTATAAGTTTATCTGTTATCGCTCTAACCGTTTCTTCGGCTGTTGCTCTATTCACAGGTGTGAGAGCTATAAATTTTGTTAGCCAGTCTTGTATAGATAAAATATGTGTATACTGATTTGCTGAGAGTTTACTGATGGGCCGGTCAAAGTCTATAGAAATCTTTTCGAACGGTCTACTCGGTGTGTCGGTGATGAGCATGGCTTGCTTCGTTTTAATTCGGACGAGTTTTTTTGTTTGGCATGATGTGTATCATAAGATGAATTATCTCACATATGGGCGCATGTTTCTCCAGTAGTAGTCTTTAGAGATCCTGTTACATGTCTTATCCATTCCTCTATGTCTACTTATCGCCACTTCGTGGTATTCTCTAATGATTTCCAATCTTTTATCTGCTGGTGGGATAACCAGAGTGTTCGTGTGCAGTACTGCTACTAATTTAATATCTTTAAATATTTTCTCAAAGATATCGACAAAGTATCCCCACTGAGTCAGATTGAGGATTGCTAGGTCCCTAACAATACCAATCGTTTTTATTTAATTTGCTACTAATATCTGTTTAAGGGCCTTAATACATTTCCTAATGTTTGACTTAAGCACGGTTTCTTAAAAATGCTGCTTTACATACATGTGCATGATTTTTATTGTCCTTGCCTTTATCACTTTAGTTTCTCCTACGCTTCTTTCTTCGTTGTTCATGAGGCGTATGAGAGGCGTATAATTTTGACCTACGCCTTCTAGATGTAAATAGACAAATTTACCGTCTGACGTAGCAATGTAGAAGGTGTTAATATAATTTCCATTCGTAACTATAAAATGTACACAAATATTTTTCTTAAATACTTGAGAGAACAGATAAGTGAAATTGCTTTTCTTGTCCATTGCTTATAAGTCCAAAATTTCGTTAGTTTCTCCCAGCTCTCTGCATTTTTGTAATAAATAAGAGTTGCAAAGAATCGTTCGTAACTCAGCAGTTGAAATATTGAGTTCGTACAACCATCTAAGGCTGTGAAACAAGCAGTTTTCGGGTAGGTTGGATAATATTTCCAATATTTACGCCAGGGCACTATCAGGTTGTGCGCATTTACAGGTTTCCCTTCACGTTTTGTCTTTTAAATATTCCAGCCACTTATCTGGGGTGCAACTTTCTTCAGCTGCTTATTGCATTTGTTTCAAACCATGTTTTCATTTTTCTCTGACTAAGCCATACTCCCCCGTTATGTGTGTTTTCGTTTACTTCTTCTCTTGTACGTAGTCTAGCTATGTCTGTCGTTACCATCTCGCTAGGCTCCCACATATCTATTCTTATTCCTGGTCTGCTTTTAACACCTTGCTTTTTACTGTCGATTATGACTAGAGCCCACAATTCATCAGACCTCTCCTCCAATAAATCATGTATATTCGGCTCTTCTTGTTTGTCTGTCAAAAATTTCTTTGCTTGTTACGTGATCCTTCTTTTTCTTCTATATCAGTTCTCTGCTCTTCTGTAATTCACTCTTGATTTTTATTTGCAACGCTAGGTAATGGTGTGTCACGATTTGCCATTATTATTTCTTTTGACAGGTTTGTTGTCAGTTGCATGGCTGAAGAACGTGGTTTGTGTCTGTGCAAAGTGTCAAGTTGTCGTTTACGTGCTTTTCGTAATTTTTTTTATTCTTATATTGCTAGCGTGCTTGTAGCCGTTAAGCCGTTTTGAAAGCCTAATTCTTTTATTAAATAGCCTAATTTTTCGTCTGCTGGTCTCTGTAAAATAAGTCATTCTTTGTCTGCAACATCTAACTCGTTTTGACCCTTCAGTGCTTACTGCGGTCGCGAATCCTTTTCGTAAGGCTTCTCTGATCAGAGTCTGCATTCGCCATTTTCTTGACCTTTTGTACTAATATCTGAACCTTTTTCAATATTCTCACTGCAATATCGTATTTTTTTTTTGTATTATGACGTTCAAGTTGTTAGAATCAGTACAATGGATTTTTATTTTCTTTAGCTCACCTTGAACTCTCTTCCTAAGAGTTGTCCGTATTTCAAATATTTGCGCCAGAGGTCCGTTGCTAATAGCCAGTTCTTCCTTCTCTTGTTTGTCCGCCAGCTAATATAGCTGCTGGCGTGGCCGTTCGTGATTCACTTTCCTTTTTTGTATGACTGAGTTTTTTGATAATGCGTCAGATGGTCTGTTATTGACGCTCAGATGGTAAATAACTTTGAACTTATACCCTCTCAGTTTCGCTTTGAATCTGTTAAAACAAATGTCAGGTTTTTTAGACGAATAAAAGTGCTTGAGCGGCTCGTGGTCTGTAACCATCATGAACTTGCGTTCGTATAAATATGGTCTAAATCGCTCTTTTGCAAATACAATTGCTTAAAATTTCTTGTCATATGTCGGGTAGTGGAGCTTGCTCCTATTGAGAAAGCGAGATGCGTACTCACACGGTCCATCTCTTCCAATCTCTCCCAAACTAAGAATCGCTCCAATCGCGTAATCTAATGCATACGTCATGACGATAAAGGATTTTTCCAAATCTGGGGCAATAAGTACAGATTCACTGCACAGTGTATCTACGAGAGTTTTAAGCGCCTGCTCCTCTTGGTCATTCCATTGAAATGCACTACCCACCTTTAAGAGTCTTGACAGTGGTTGGGCAATTCAAGCATAATTTTTGATAAATCGCCTGTAGTAGCCAACGAACCCTAAAATTTGTTCTACTTTTTTTACGTTTGTCAGTCGAGGATATTTTTTAACCGCTTCAAGTTTCCTTGGGTAAGTCATTATTTGTCCATTGCCTACAATGTGACCGAGCACTTTTGCTTCTTTTTTTAAGAATTGACACTTTTTAGATTCAATCGTGAGGTTTGCAGCTGCCAGCCGTTTTAACCATTTTGTTAATCGTCTTTTATGTTCCTCAAGGTCAGGGGCAAGGACCATTGTGTGATCAAGATACACTTCTATTTCATGGCCTTGTAATCCTACGAGTGCTAGTGCAATAGCCCATAGAAATGTGTTTGGTGAGTCCTTGCACTCCATTGGCATTGTCTTGTTTTGGTAGCGCCCATCTGGGCCTAAAAATGTTGTCTTATGTGCATCGTGTATTTCTATCTGGAAGAATCTTGATTTGAAATTGACTACCGTCATGTAACGTGCAAATGCTAGGTTCGCTAAAATATCACTCTAAAACAGTAGCAAGTAAAATGAGCCTACCGTACCTTCGTTTAGTAGTCGGAAATCCTTGACTACTCTCACTCTTTTTTCATTGTTTGGCTCCGGTTATTTTGCCTTTTTCCAGGTGATCGATCTATATGGTGAAGTAAAGGGTTTAATTATTCCTTGTTAAAGCATTTTCTTATTTCAATTCTCATTTGATCCCTTATCACCGGAGAACATCTAAGCCTTTGCGTCACGATGGGTTTATCTGACGTCGTTATAATTCTTTATTTTAGCAAGTGTGTTGCCTTGTGAGGTTCTCCATCAAGACCAAATACATAAGGGTTTGACTCAATCAGTCTTCTAACATGTTACATTTCGTTGTGGTTGCAATCAGCTCCTCTTTATCTTTTGAAAAATTTTTTGTTTTTTCTTTATCATAATTTTTTTCCTCATTAAATAACCTTATAATAGCTTCCCCCAAACTTACGACATTATTCCTTTCGACGTCTTCTGAGTGCTCCTAGTAAATTTTTTTGTAATCTAGCAGCTCTACTTCCGAAACAGGAACGTATTTTATCTTGTCACTAATATTCATGCATTCTGCGACTCATTTCCCTTTAATACTTCTGGCCATAAAGTTTTCAAATAATATTCCCTTCTCCATCTCTTGAAGGGATATCCAGTCATTTTCTGCTTTATTCGTGCTTTTGACTATTCGCAAATAAATTATTTATCTCGATTTCACAGGTATTTTAAAACACTCTCTCTTCAACAGTTGTACTCTACATCATCTAATAAAATCATTTCCTCGGTGGTGCTCATCTGGCCCCGGTATCGCTGAAGAGTATTCCACCCTATGATTCCTTCCACGTCAATTGAGAAGTTTTGGGGGACAACATGTAATGTGCACTCCAATCCGTGCAACTGAGCTTGTACTGCGCCGAATCTTTTGCGTGCTCCATGAGTCACGCCGATAATAGCCACTCGACATTACCTGTCTATTAGCATGTCTGTGCTAAGAAAATTTTCCTTTATAATTAAAATCTCTGCGCCTGTATTTGCATAAAAAGTAACCTTTTCGTTTTTCAACTGTGGTCCCCGTAACTGGACCGATAGTGACATACGTCCTATTTCCGAGAGTTCTATAGTTATTTTAGGAAGCTGCTCTATTTCTTCGCCACACTTTGAAAGCTTAGGTTCGTCATTCTCTACATGTGTGCCTGGTGCCTTTATCCGATTACTCTTTCTGCAGGCCCACCTGCCTTTTCTTGTGCGTCTGCCCCCCTGTTGTGTAGGAGTGATCTCGCACTCTGCAGTATTGCATTATATACCTCCCCGCACTACGTAAGTACTCGGGCTGTTGATGCGCGATTTTGCCTCCACTTTTTATTGCTTCACTTTCTGGGGCTTCTCACTTACACGTTCTCTCTCACTAGACACGCTTCTCTCCGCCACTTTCTTTAATTCATGTTTAACAGTTAAGGAGCACGCCAAACATCTTACGAGTTTAAAACTTGAAACTGCGGGTGGGTATCTTGTACTGTCAGGGGCATAAGCGCCGTTTTCTCGCTGCTGTCGACCCCTATCCTATGGTGGCCCGTTTTCATTTAAATTTCTGTTATAGCCATTCCTGCCGTTTTGATTTTTGCAGCCGTTTCCATAACGGATGAACGTGCTTCTATTATTATTATTATTATTGTATGAGTCTCTATTGTCGCGGTTGCCATAATAAGTATTACCCCTGGGGTTGTATGTATTATACCTAACATTACAATTATTTTTTCTATTATAAGGCTCTGTTGGGCCATTATCATAATCCCTGTATAAATTATTGTAGTTATTGTAATTACGGTTACGAAAATTATTGCTTCTATTTCCGTAATTATAGGCGTTTGGCTTGGGTATTATTTATGGGTTGATTATACCCCCTCGTTTCGTCGACTCTTCTCTTCCTCCCTGTCTTGCTTGCGTGAGCAGCAGTCTCTGGCATAATGTCTGGCTTCTGACAATAGTTGCAACTCTCCTTTAGTTTTCTTCTGTTATCCCTTGAAGCCTTCTTTTTGTTTATCACCGTCAGTAACTTTTGGCATTCCTCGAATGAATGCCTGGTTCGGCCGTCACAGTAAATACAGCGTTTACTAGTGGCCATTACTTGGTTGTTGTCTTATTGTATGCGAACAGTGCGTTTACAGGTATCGCGAGCCGCAAACTAAGGTCGCTCTTGATTTTTAATGCCTCTCTGATTGCTTTCCCTAGTGCTCCTGGATTAGAGCTTGCCATTCTCTAACTAAAAGTTTAGAGTAATCCATATATAAACTGTCCTACCCATCCAGATTCCAAGTTCGCTTTCAGCGTCTGTTTTTAAATTAGGGAAAAGTATAGGTTTGAATCGTACAACATCGTTAATCTGTTATATAATTGTTGTACTTGTCCGCTGTAGTCATATTTTGCTCCACTGTATTGTTGTGTTATTGTTTTAAATTTTGCCATGAGCATGTCTGCGTTGTTGATGCTACAGTACCTATTCGAGAGCTCTCTAATGAACTCTTTAACTGTTTTAAACTGCGTCAATCTTGGAGAGAAATGCTCTGCTGCTTTTTCTTTCAGTCTATTTCTGAGGGTGCCTGAAAAGAATAATTCGTTTTCTGGTCCTATTGTTTGTGCAATCATTCGCACCATTCTCTCGAACAGCGGTAAGTTGACGGGATCCCCGCCGAAGTACGAGATGTTGTCCATCACATGGCTGAGCCTGGTCAGAACATTTTGTTGTGCGTTTTGCGGTCTGCGTAATCGGTTATGGATGTGTGTAGTGTGAGTATCTTGGGTATATTGGGGCGCGGTAGGTGCTATATCACTCCGTAGTCTATCCCTCTTCGCATCAGAATCAGCCCAATTTGTGGA
Source organism: Copidosoma floridanum (assembly GCF_000648655.2). Next base: position 1,215,260 of record NW_019384196.1, read on the forward strand.
GTCATCAGTTAGTGGTGGTACTGTTACCATAAATGTGGCTTCTTTAATTTCTTCCAGATCCTCTCTCGTATCTTTTATTCTGTCCCATAGCTGTAGATTATGTAAGTCTCCTATCCCAGGGTTTCTTGACCCTTTATATAAGTAACAGGATGCAACGGAAGTCAGCCACTCCGGTTTCCCTGGCATACCCCATTGCGTCAGTAGCATGTTTGTTTTATCTGCTCGAGCTTTGGATATCTCTTCAGCTCTCCTCGCATTTTTCTCGCTGACTCGTCTGCCAGAAAGGAGACCCGCTTCTTTGTTTATGTGTCCTGTGTTTACGTCTATGTCACCAGATATGTTCCTGTGATCTCTACTTATTGGTAGTTAATTCCGAATGGTCTTTGTAAGCACCTTGTGAGGGATATTCACCTCCTCTGTTTTCTTTTACTTCGCTCTAATTTTTGAAAATAAGCCCATCACTATTACTCCATTCTTTTCGTCTAGGGCATCTAGTTTTTTACACCCTTCTGGTTCGAGCCTTAATTCCAACATTTGTACTGTCATACTTTCCCTTTGCTGCTTTTTACTAAGCCTTGGCCTACTCATTTTGGTTATTATATAATCATCTGGGCCCTCGTTATCGCTTTTCGACTCATAGGTCATATCGCTAAAATAAATCATTCTTCTTTCTTACCTATTTTTTATGTATACATTGTGAGTCGTATCTTACTTTCTTAATATGCTAGATCTAATGTATTTTCCTACAGTTACGGGGCTGTGTTCAATTACCTTTGTCGCAGCTTCATAATAATTGGATGAGAGTGAAAAAAAAGTTGTAGAAAGTAAGCTAAGAGGGTACAAGAGCGGTATTCGTGGTATTTGTTCCTCTCTTAGTTTCTTTGATTTTGCCCTGTATTTTCGTTTAGTGGTAAACAAGGAAAAATATTTGTTTTTAAAACATCTGTCGTCTATTGTCGTTAAAAAAAAATTATAATAAAAATAGTAATAAATTTTTCAGCTAATATGGATATGAGTTGTGATTTACAGACGTCTTCTGTGTCCTTACCAAGCTTACTAATAAAATTACTCTGATTTACGTTCCTTATGCAAAAATTTTTCTAGTCTACTGCTTAATTAAGTCTGTTATCTCACGTGACTTTTGTTTCGGGTTAAAAAAAAAAAGAAGACACTTAAAAGAGGAGCAAACGAAATATTAAATATATAAATTTCAAAAATAAAAATTTCCCATTACCTAATCTTCGCCTAGTGAGTGCCTTCCCTATCTTGCCTTAAGGGTAAGAGATAAAATTAATTTTATTATAAATGTACTAACGTGCTTGTAGATATTTACGGCAATAATAATTAAATTTTATCAACCATTTTCCTTCAGCACTCGCCACTTGCTTCCTTGATCCTGGAATTATCTGCAATTGGTATCCTGGTCCTGTTAGCTTTCAGGCTGTTGTCACTGCTGCTTGTCGAATATGACCGGAACTGTCGTCTTCGGCTTCCTGATTTTTAATCGTCGTATTCTCGCAGAACTTTACTACGTGTGCTTCTCGGCAGAATTTTTTTGAAACAAGTGCAATAAAAGAAAAAAAAATTTCGACTTTTACCAGACCCCACATCTAGCACTAAAAGACGTTTATTCAAAATACTTTATTTATAAGACAATGTTGCGCGTGTGCTTCTGTTGTAGGCTCGTTGTATCTTTTTGTAGTTATTGCTCGGCGTCTTGATTCGGTAACGCTTGAACCTCTTGGTAAAGACCGATCCTCTCGATAGTGATCGACTGCCAAATGCCGAGAGCGTGAATAAATTTTCGAATGCGTGAATGCCCGACTGTCATGATTTAAGGCTCGTTGGGCCTTATATTATTTTGTTCCTCTCCTGTCAATGCCTTCTTGATAAAGTAGCCTCACTGTTACTAGTAGGAGTCAGTATGATATGCCTTGCATATCGTACGTTACAGTACTGTTAGTCATTCATGGTTTAAGAGTCTGCTTCTCTTTGTGTATAATTTTTTATTAACTTAAAAGAAATTAAAAAAGTATTATCAAAAAAAAGAAAATAATTTGGATTCTTAAAAAATGTCAACAGTTCGAATCTTTAAGTAAAAGTACAAATTATGTGTCCTTAAGTAAAAAGTACTAATGATGCTCGTTTTCTGTTAGGGAAGCCGTTTATTTTAGTGCTTAAATAACAAACTTTAAAGTAACAACTTATTTATGAATTTGTGAGCTTAATACGTTGCATTTGTAGAGTAAATTATTTGATATTTAGTTATTTTAGTATTATATACAACAAATTTTTTATCAAAAGTGACTCATGTCATTGATTTTTTCACAACATTTATATAGCGAGTGAATCTAACAACTAAAAACCATTAAATATAGAACATCCAAAAAAATTTATAATAAAGAAGAATTAAGAAACTACATTAAAAAAAAAAAAGATAACAAACTAACATCAACATAAAACAATGAATTATTTGTTAATCATATACATAATAACCTTAAAACAATGAACAAAAAAAAATATCTTTGACTCACAGTGATTAATTTTTTTTTTTTTTTCAATAATAAGCGACTTTTAACATTATTAAAAACTTAAATAATAAGAGAAATATGTTTACTTATCATAGAGGTGCGTTTTATACTTTGAATGTAAGCTTTTAAGCTTACACTAAGCAAGAATAAAAAAAAAATTATTAGTCGAACAGTTATTCTTACTGAGATCTGCTATTAGCTTGCTTTTATTATATCATAAACGTTTTGTGTATGTAATAAGACAACATAGAAAAATCTCTGCTTTTAGTGCAATACTGTCTATTGCCATTAAAGAATTGCAATTTTTATTATTTTATTTAAAAAGTTATAATAACATAAGTAAAAAAGACCAAAACTTTTTTTATACGATGACTAAAAAAGTCTTATTTGATAAATTGAAATTTTCAAAACTTGGAAGTTGGTCATTTTATTGTTTAGTACGTATCAGGTGAAATAAATTAATAAATAGACTCCTTTTTTTTGTACGATTTATGCAACGTTTTGGTACAATTAAAGCATTTGAAAATAATAAATTTTGTTTGTTTTTTTTTTAACTTTCAACATAACTATTAGTCGTATCACAACATCTGGTTTTAAATTGTAGAAAGTTACAGAGGCTACAACTTAGATGTTAACAGTTTTTAAACACCTAACATTGCTTGCAATGAAAAACAAATAGAAATATAATTATTACCTAATAAGTGCCTTTGGTACCATAACGTAAGATTTCTATAATAACTTCTGATATGCATGTGATTGTTATCACCATAAAACAAAAATCTTAGATCAACCTAAGCTATAATATGTTATAAAGGTAAACAAAGCGTACGAAATTTTAACGGCAAATGCTTTAATTTTCAGATTCTTATATTGACTACCATTTTATTACTTCATGAACTTGATAAATTAAAGCTTGATACTTTCAGGCTTGGTACATGTACGTAAATAAAAGTTAAGATAATTTACAGTTTTGGACGGTACGTTATTATAATCTTGTCAATTTTTTAATTAACTAATCAGAATGATATAGTATAACGCTGCATGAAAATAGCCATCGAAGCGTTTTACGTCAACTCTCCAAGCGCATCGTAAGAGTGCAAAACAACCATAATTTTAAGCTAACTATTACGCTATAAAGATACACCTCTTACATATACTCAAAATGTGTTTTTAACTTTTTTATCATTACCTTTTAAATAAATAAATAAGTTTTCCAGAATAATGTTAATAAAACCTGCAACATGATAGAAAAAGCCAAAAAGTGCTATGTCTTAAAAACTCTACTCAGAATTTTTTTAAAGTGGCTTAGATCGTTAGAACAGGTTTTATTAAGACAGAGCAGCGGTTTTTAAAAATACGTTTTTTTTTTTTTTTCAAATAAAATAAAAAGTATCACACATAATCCTTGACAAGGCTTCAACACTTCTTATCGGTAAAAAAACCTTTTAGTAGTGTACTGTAAAATCCATGGTAAGAAGAAAGTAATGAATAATTTCAATAATCTTACTTTTCAAACTTCCCATGCATTCATTAAAATATTATTTTACTGACTACCAAAAATGAGTATAAGCATTGCATTTAATTATTGTTGAATGTATCGTTGGTTTTAACGCTTTCAAAGTGAGTCACTGTATTAAAAATGCTGTTAATGACACATATAATAATAATAATTATCATTTTGAGAACAATTATTATTTTCACAATTACAAGACTAAAATATCAAGGTGGTTAATTTACGAATTATTATAGTTGTACAAATAAATATTTATATAAATTTTCTTATTTGTCATTCATGATCGACTTTACAAATACTTTCCTTTTTTTCTAATAAGTAGAACTCTTTATCTTGCTTTCTTGAGCTGCAAGTTATTTTTGTTTATCTTTTTTTTTTGTAAACGTCTAACAATATGATTATTTAGAAGTCACGCAAATAGTTAATAGTAAACTATAAAATAAAGTATTTCAAACGGTTTTGAATTCTGTTTATTTTAACGCTACATTTAAAAAAGTTTTTTGATTTTATTGCATCAGATAAGATAAAATAAATAGTTTTACTAATATATACATAGAGAGAACGTGTTGAACTTTAAGAACAACGATTATTATGATTTGTCTATATTTGATCTTATTATAACGATTATAACGATTATTGTGATCTTTCTATACAAGATTTATTAAAAAAAGAAGCTTCAATATTTTTTTTTACAGAGTCAAGATGTAAAAATCAACGAAGAATGATTCCTAATAGATGAAACAAAGAGATACAGTATGTACTCTTTTTTTATTATTGTGTAACTCATTTTCATAATATGATATTGTAATAACAAAATAAAAAAAATTGTCATTANTAAGTTTGGATAAAAAAATTACAATTTTTCCTTGTTGAGCAAGCTGATAAGTGTGCATCTCCTTAAGATTTAATAACATGAGAAATAGAAAGAATTTTTTTATCTAAACAATCATAATTATTAATTTGCTTAATTTTTTTTATGAAATATCAAATAAAACACGTCCTTTTTATAAAGTGATAACTTACCTTACATACATTACTTTTAGATTTAGAAGACTTATTTCTTTATCATTATAAAATACATATATTCATAAGAAATTTTATTACACTAATATAATTTTAGCTAAATATAAATAAAATACTTAAACTTTTGAATGGAATACATTTATAACATTAACGAATGATGCACGAAGATTATCGTATATCGTGATTTGTCCTTTATCTTCTATTTTTAATACTGGTGGGCCAGATAAGAGTTTCTTCACGGTTCTTTCAAGACGTACATATGCCCTTTTAACTAATTTTGGGTGCGAGATATCAAATATAAATTTTATTTTTAACTTGTAAGTGTAATCAGTAATCAAACCTGCGATGATCTCATAGTGTCTGTTTTTGTGCATTCTTGGTTCAGCACGCATTATTCTATTTAATTCTGAAAAATAACAAGTATATTATCAAAAATAATGAATAAATAATAATAAATATTTTATGTACAATATGCGTAACATTCACCTGTACGTTTATTGATCATATTATAAGCTTGGATAATAGAAACTTCCTTAACTGGACAGTCATCTCATAGCTTGTACAAACCGTGTAGTTCTACTGAAGAATTTTTTGCAATTAAGAGTTCAAATGGGACGTTGCTACCAATAAGAAGGATCCAAAAAAATGTTTTCATTTTTTTTATGCATTTAAAAAAATAAAAGCACGAACGTACAGTTCCCAACTCCAAAGACTGGATAACTGTAGTAAAATTGTTCCAAGTAATAAATTTAACTGAACGACTACTACTATTACTAACTATAATTTTGTAAAATTTACTGGGCTCAGAAAAAATCAGGTTATTAGATGTTTTAACAATATATCCGACAATATCACTAAAGTAGGAATTCAAAAATATTAATATCAAAAAATTTTTTTTAAATTAAACTGCTTAAATATCTTAACCTCCAAATATGAAGACTACTTGAATGGTGGCATCGCCAAACTAAATAACATCGACTACTTAATTAGTAGTCAAATTACTTTCATCGAGAGACATACTTAAACAAACTGGTATGATCTTTCAATTAATTATAATATACTTAATAAAATAATTATAACAATAGCAACACTCAGTAGCACTAAAGGACTGAAAAAAGATGAACGATTGCCATAGATTAATAACTAAGTAACGATGAATATATCTAAAGATATGCAATATGTTGGTACTTACTACTGATCTTAACAAATCTACGGTCTTCAAGAAGTTTGATAGAAACAAACTCCCATGATAAAGATGCACTTAAAATGCTCTTAATATATTTAATGAGGCTTCTCTTACAATAATCTCCCATAATGCACTTTAAGGATGCTCTAAATGCTCTTTATAGTCCGCGCTCTTATATACGTGCAATTTTATCAGCCAATCACATGAGCTCATTCTTTGTTCTTGACATGGCTCTAATCTAATCCAATATGGCTGCGCCCTATAGGCCATCTCCCTTTTATAGAGGGATTTACAAATTGAATGTGCCCTTGGCAAGCAAGCATTGGCGATCAGGAACCTAACTGTTTAAGAGACCAATGTTTGCTTCCCTGAGGAAATATTTTATTATTGAATTGTGAGGTCGCACTCAAAGAAATGTACCAGAAAAATTGTCCGTATACTTATTATAGTACATTTATCTTGTTTATATATGGAAAAGCGATTTTTGAGGAAATCCAACGTGGATGATTTGGCGCAAAGTCTATACATGGAACTTTTACGGAATATAATTTTAGGTAATTAAGTCAAGAAACTCAAATATCTGGGAGTACCGAGGTAATGCGTCAGATAAGGTGAGCGTGAAAAGTAGTCTCTAACTATGACAGGAAACAATGAGGTTCTGGGAGTTGTCTACTAAGCCTTGAAATCTTTTTATATCCACGCTTTGTCACCTTTGTTGAAAGTGAGTTATTTTTTCGTCTGAGCCATGAAGCTTTTAAACTCGTTGTCGAGTTAAGGAGGCTCCCTCTTGACAGTTCTCGAACGAAAACCGAATAAATTTAATAGTTCAAAATCTACTGAATCCAATGATTTAATTATTTATATCACTTACCCTGAGAAATTTTGAGATATTATTAATTTACTATAGCGCTTTCCAACACGTATTTTTATGGTAAAGCTTGTACACGTGATGAAAAAAAATTAAAAGCTCGAATAAATCAACAGTTTCCGTAATAAAAGCGCACACGTTTTGTAGAATAAGATCTCATCCTTCGAATATGCTTAGCAAAGTAAGTGTTATCTTGGAAAATTTCAAAATATTTTATTAAAAGTTAATCAAGTCATTGTATTTCCATAGGTAAGCCTATGCTCCCTTGCGTCAGTGATGCCAACTATACTTGAGTTTGTGAGAAAATTTGTGACCTACGACGTGGGTTGGCATTTCTATACGAGGTAGCCTCCTTAATTAAGGCAAGTGTGTGGTAAAGTTCCAGCCATCTAGTGTACTGTGGTGGCCCCAGCTCCAGCTGAGTGGTACATATGGAGTCTTTGTTTTTTAAGATATTCGGTGAATTTATATTTTAGTCTTTTTCTCTAAACCTGGGCTCTTTGTACATCCAGACGTATTGATTCGTTGTTTTCATTACTCTTTACATCCATATTTTTTTCCTGGAAGGATCAACAAGTTTTGTTAACAACATCTAATTCAAAGTATTTTTATTTTGCTTTAAACGTTAAATGTGGATTGTTAGAAATTAATGTGTTGGATCACTTTTAAAAGGTGCTAATTTTTGATAAGTTACTTTGTTTAAGTGAAGTTCAAGTTTAGTCACAAGAAACTTACTTGCAAGTGGAGCAAGTAACCAACGTGTTCCATAATCGAACTGATGTGAGCTGTCTCCTGCGGAGCAGTTTCAGTGCAATACAGTGTGTGATATTTGTATTTCGAAGGATTTTGTCTCAAGAGAAAAATTCTATCAAATGATAAATTAGATTAACTTTATCCATAAGATTCGATTTTTTTTTTTCATACGCTTCGTAGTATGACGATTCTTGTTTAGTTTTATTGATTGTACAACATTCAGTTTACTAATTAACTACCTTACTAGAAATATTCAGGTTACTTTTTATGTTATTTGTTAGGTGACATGTCAGGTAAAAAGTCATGCCAATTCATTATATAGAAGTGTCATGTAGAATTGTCATATAAAAGAGTCATGCGGATTTTTATAAGCTAGATCTTCGGCAATTGAGAAATAAAAAACTATAACTTGTACTTCTAACTTCTTAAAAGCTGTTAAAGTAGATAATATAAATAGTAGAAACGAAAACAGGATTTCTTAGCTTCAGTAAAGGGATTTGAACGAGGTCCAAATTGGAACACTGGTAGTCGAGTGTCTTTCCTATTTGGCCAGGGTGGATCAGACACATGGGATAGAATTTACGTCCTCATGGTGTAAATCTAAAACTAATGTTTATTGTATCATTTTGTTAATGACATTTTCCTCTCGTAGTTAACTAACTGATGTTTAACATTTTATAAATGTACATTTTACATTGTTTTATGTCTCTTAATACGTTCATCAATAGTAAATCTAGTAATTGATTTTACAACTCCTTTTTTTTCACAGATTTTACTTAAATTTTACAGATACTTTACTTACCGAGGGAAAAAAGTCTGTTTTTAAAAATGTAACAAAATTTATTTTAACTGCTACAACAAAGTTGTGGATTACCTTTTTCTCTTTGACACTTTAATGTGCGTATCGAATACCAGAAGAAATATCATTAAGATATTGCTTTTTACAGTTCTCAATTCTAGTTAAGGTAACATTTTCCAAATTTTCGTTTGGATCTTACAGTTTTCGAAAAAACCTTGTTTAATGTGTAAGCTTTCGTTGCAGGAATTTAAATAATTTATCTGAGTACTGTACAAACAAGTAAAAGATTTTTTTTTTGCTTGTATTCGATACGCACATTTAAGTATTAAAAAGGAACAGGTAATCCACATCCTTGTCGTAGCAATTACAACAAACTTATGACACTTTTATAAATAGACTATTTTTCTTCGGAGTGGAAAGTATATGTAAAGTTTAAGTAAAATCAGTAAATAAAAAGTAGTAGTAAAATCAATTACCATGTTTACTGTTGACAAACGTATTAAAAGATACGAAACAATGGAAAATGTACATTTTAAAAAGTTAATTATTAATTAGATAACTAAGGTGGTAAATGTTGTTCACGAAATCATAAAATAAACATTATTTTTAGAGGTACCTGATAAGGACGTAAATTCTGTCCTTAGTGTCTAATCCATTCTGGCCAAGTGGTAAAGACACTTGACTACTAATGTCCTGGACCGGGTTGAAATCCCTTTACTAGAGCTAAGGGATGCTTTTATTTGCTTTTACTATTTATATAAGCTATTCTAACAGTTTTTGAGCAGTTAGAAGTACAAGTTCTACTTTTTCACTTTTGAATCACCAAAATCTAGCTTATAAAAATCCACGTAACTCTTTTATATGACAATTCTACATGTCACTTCTATATGGTAAGCTGGCACGACTTTTCACCTGACATGTCACCTGACAAATAACATGACAAGTCACCTCAATTTTTTCAGTAGGGTATATTTTTATCTGATACGTTACATTTAATACTTGCATCAATTTTATAACGTTCCAATTATAAAATTACCCAAGTATGTATATACACACATTGAGTTAGAATATTTTAATACCATGATATTTTAATATTATAAATATTAGGTGGTAAGTCCAAGTTCCAGGTGTCATTGCCGTAACATTTTTTCGTTATAAAAATGAAAAGTTGCAAAATAGAACTGAAAAACTGCTGAGCTTCTAATCGTCAATGCTGGATTGTATATAATTAAATTTTGTGAGTAACTTGTGTTGAATAACAGTTTAGTTTCTAACTGCCGATGTTTCATCAACTAAGGATACGTTTAACAGACAAGTAGTACTAAAAAATAGTTTGGCTACTTATCGCTGATATTTTCTCAATTAAAGGCACATATTATCAACAAAAGATACCTAAAAAAGTAAGTGGAAGAAGAATGTAGTCTTTGTTAAAAAACGCATGTCAAACTAGGTGGTTTTCAACATCACCATTCTTCTATAGCTTAAAACAAGTCGTGTGATTTTTCGGCAGTGTACGAAAAATAGTGTGGATCTTTGTCAGCGTATTACAAATCAAGTAAGACTTAGTAAGAAAATTGTGACACATGTGATTATTTGTTAATTGCCTGAGGTATTGCATTTTTTCGTTACTTCGAAAATAACGTGTATATTCCTAGGAACTGTCAAAATATTCTTTGTCACAGCTTGACTCGCGGAGATACTCTTCATCTCAGCACATCTTACTGAAATAATTTTTGTTGCTGCTTTACTGGACGGTATAGTCTAAATCACAGCGTATCATGTAGTTATTTTATCCGTCATAGTATTGCTCGCAGACACAGTCTTCCTCGCATCATATAAGAAAGGGATTTATGAAGGATAGTTAAAGTGTCTGAAAGCCACTGACTGGCTCCACTATTTTTGGGACAAACTGAAAAAACTGTCGTCTGTTACAAGCCACAAGTCGTAATGTGGATATATGTCCATGTGAGTCTGCGCTTCGTTTATCGCTGATACCACTCATATAGGCTTGACAATGGCGTCTCAGCCAAGGAATAAACATGAGCTACATTATTTTATTTAACAGATTTCTTCAAGTATATAAAAGAAAAAAGTAGAAAGAATCACAAATTATATTGTAAAATAAAATTGAAATATTCCACTAAAATCAAGATAGTATAATTGTGCTTGGAATCGAGTGACTTGGAAGGAGAAACACACGAGTTTTTTGTAAATATCAACAACAAACATAATGACGAGACAATAAACTCCTTGTGCAGTTTCTTTACTTAAGAAGGTGATGAATGTTAATATATTGTTGATGCTTTTGTTCATTTATCCATGATGCAAAAATACAAGGTGTGGCGTTCTGAGGACTTATATTCGTGCTGTTCTGCACCTTCTATTACGGCGCCATATTTGAGGGAGATGTGACTACTACAGCGCCAAAGAGCCTATACAATGAAACGAAGTGGCCAAAGTAGAGAATAAAACCTATTCTCTGCATCTATCTCGATGTGAGACGTATGTTAAGATATAGACATAGGTATAAATATACATGTACGTCAATTGATGAATGATTACTTATTTATTCAGTTTTTTCTGTGTTTATATTCACGCATTGTACGTTTGGTCACTGAAACAACTGGAATAAAAATATTGAAAAAAAAATATAAATTTTTTTAACGAGTTTCTTGATGTTAATATGCTTTATATTTTAAAAGCTTTTAAAACTCGCAGACATACATAGTGGCATGATGAAAGCGTTCCTGATTGGTCAATTAAAATGGATGTGCAACGCCAGACCTTATTTATTTATATCATGCATGTATCCATGTGTCTTACCAATGTATAAAACAAAATCACGAAAACCGTTGTAATCGCTAACCACGAAAACTAGTCAACTGATCATGCTAAAATTTTTTGACTTACATCAAGTTCCATCTCAAACCACGTAGATTAACGAACGCCTCGAATGAAAGGCGTTTTAAATGCTATCGTCTCTGGCATAATCACAGAAGACGTCTAGCCAGAACACAATCTGTTCTATCAATTTGAACTTTCATGGCCCCCCTTTCAACTAATCTGGTGATACCAGAGCAGATTTTGCTACAACAGCATGCCAGGGAAAACAGCCCTGAGAAGTTTTAGCAGCCACACTGGCTAGAAATTTCATCAGCCTCCTCCTCAGTAGTTCATTCCAATGGCATACCCACAGAGTGGGTATTTTCCCACACAGGCCCTCTTTCTCCACCAACAGTGAACAGTTAATTATCTGGGGAACGAACCAAAGATAAAATGTTCTCTGGCTACTAGCACACCTTTTTCCAACATGATCTTCATATGAAGAGACTCTGAGAGTAAGAGTCAAGCTGCACGCAGCCAGCTCCCCATCATTGGGAATTATAAAGAATGACTGGCAATATCATTACTTGCCCTTATCAGGACTATCACAAGTATTCACTTTTCCTAATTAACCATGAATCTCATCAGTCTTCTTTAGGGCCGTCTAACATTTAACTATTATGTCAACAAAAACATTTTTACTACTGATTCCGGCAGTGATTTGTCCACTAAAGAATATATAAAGCCAGCCACTATTAAACGTAGTCAGTCATTCACTGGCAGACGTCACGAGCGGAGTTCATCGAAAAGCTAGGAACCCCGGCTACCAATAACCCTACATAAGCTTTCAACTCTAAGCATTCAACTAGAAATCATCAATCCTCTGAGGTCTGCACTGGGTGAACCTTACAGTGAGGCTATAACAGAAAAATCAGCTTAAGCGAACGGAACAATCTTTAACAGGGAAAACAATTTGTCCACCATAGATCACCAAAACGACTGACCTTTGCAAAAAAAAGTGCTTTAGACTCCAATGTTTCCAGACTAATCAGGAGATCTTGAGAATGAGACTTACAACTTTGCTGTAATGATTTTAACAATTTAATTTTTCTCTTGATCAGTCTGGTGCTACAAGAGGATGTCCGAGAAGAGGCTGAAAATTTCAGCCTAGAAAGAATTTAGCTTTTTGGTTCTTTAAGGGTCCTCAAGCGTTTAACTACCTGGCCAAAAAATATATTATAACTTAACAAAGTTGGTAAAAAAATATTCTATAGAGCTTACAAAAGTGTTAACAATGCCTCTAGCCGCAAGAGGGCGAATTCGAAGGAATACTTCAAATGCTTTGAATATTTTCAATTTAAGGCCTCAAGAAACTGACGCAGAACATCTTTCGAGATTAAAACAGCAGTGTCAAAATCAACAAATAAAGAGTCTATTAAATAAGAGATCCGCTTGTCCAATAATTCAATAACTCTGTAAATGGAACGAATTAGCCTATAAGGGGGCTCAAATACAGAAAACTAATACCAACGATTCAAAGAATTTTTTTATAGATCTTTGCATTAGTATAAACATTATAAATTTCTATAACTTTTGAGTTGCAGCACACCTGTCAAAAAAAATTTCAAAACCTTTCAAAAACTGTTATGTGTGATTTACGAGAGAACTACGCATTTGATGGCAAAACGTTTTTTGATACTAAAAACTGGAATAGAAATACAAACATAACAAGTTTTGGTCAATCCCAATAGGTACACTGGCTTATGCACAAATTTCAGAAAATTGTGTTTTTTGGCTTTTTTTTCAATTTATACTCTTACATCTTCCAGATTTTCAAACAGATTATCATGTTTTTATATTTATTGCGTCGATGAAAAATAGAGAGATTAATCTTAAGGATATTATTGCTGCGATTTACATTTTTAACAAGTAACCCTTTTTTATAATTATAACATTTTAATGTGTAAATAAACGGCTCTTTATGGCCACCAATTAATTTGTTGCGTAAGAAACGCCCGGTACTTTTCAGCATTATAACGTTTTTTTTACTTTTCACAGCTTATTATTTTACTTCATAAACTCCGTTGATTTTAAACAAAAATACTGTCCATAAAAAGTTTTTTTTTTGTAGTGTCAAGAACAGATGTGTTATTTTTAGTTGAAATTGTTTTATACTACGTGTCAAGACACTATGGCGTTTTATTCAGTGAATCTTGGTGAAAGCTAAGACAGGGGGCTGCTACTAGATTGTCAAAACAACAGTGAGTTACTTCTATTTGTCATAAACACCAAGTACTTATTTCGTTTTTTAATATCATTGTTTGTATGACCTACATTTTTATTATTAAGTAAGTTCCAACCAAATAATAATCTGGATTTCTTTCTCCTGCTAGGTCAGTACACAAGCTGTTGATTATTTTATCACTATTGTCGCTTATTTGCGTATTTTCTGGGGTTTCTTTTAGTGTTTATTTATTTAAAGAGTTATTATATGAACTGATTGTTTAACTTTTCTTTCTTTTTAAATTGTAAGTTTAATTACGCCAGAAAAGGATAAACCAACAAGTACATCAATTAGTTCAGAAAAAATCGCTCCTTATAAAGATTACTTGCAATTTAAGTAAAAAAACTGCAGCAAATAGCGCGTACTTGGTTAATAAAGATTTGTTGACTAGAAAACATAGTATATTATAGAACAAGGGACAAGAGTACGGCATTCACTGCAAGGAACATAATTGAATGTCAATCTTACGGCGAGGGAGGCAAACATCCAGGAGGCAATAGCGTACTTCAGTTCCATGTAGTGTGCAAACGTATACGCGTATGGTCTAATTTTTATTAGTTGATATATGCAACTTTTTTAATGATCTTATGGTTAACAACACAGCACAGGCTCCTGGGCTCAATTCTTGGTCTTTCCTTAGGGGAGAGGGCACTGTAAGATTTTGTTGAATACTTTATACTAAAATAAGAAACAAAAAGTCTTTTTTTTTCGACGTATAGTAAATAAGATTAAACTCATTTAGTAAAAGTTTCCATAGTCTATTTCTTTGTCATTAATGCAACTTTTGATTGTTGTTTAATCGTAAATACCATTTAAAAATAATGTAACAGATTGCCTCGTAATTAATTTATGATGTGGTTCAGAACACAGTCCAAAATTTGACTGCAAGTTTCATGAAAGGATTATTATGTACATAGGATTATTAAACAATTTTAATGTTACCGTTGCTTGCCAAGAAGTACAGGCATCAAACACTGGCCCAATAACTTATGCATTTTTGCACTAGTTAATAACATTGCTTCCTTATATAAGAAAAAAACAGAATTTTATGAAAATTAAGAAAAGAAATATTTAAACAATTCTGCATCTACTCATATTTCATTAGCAAGTGTAGGTATATCAAATATTAAAACATAACATGGTAAAAATCATGCTAAACATAGACTCTTAAGGAAAGGCTGCCGAATCAGCATCAAAAAATGATAACGGAAATAATACATGTCAACAAAGCTTATAGAGCTGATAAGAAACTTTTCAACACAATATGGTGCAAGCTTTTCACCGATGTTATAGTACTTTTTAGGAATTTAAGTATGAGAAAAATTAAAATTCTTTAAACACCACTCATAAGGTTAGTACTTCGCCACGCTTATTAATTATATTCAAGGTATAGGTAATGTAGTAACGTTTTAAAAAATTCCTAAACTATGAAACGTTCTTCGTAACGTTGCCCTAATCGTGCAAATAATATTAAAACTACTTAAATTTTAAAGGATTGGTCAATGAAAGCTATCTGCAGTTATTTTTAAATAAATGATTTTTCTCTTTTTACAACTAGTAATTCTATTTGTTTTTCTATATGGCACAATATACAGCATCACAAATCCAAACCTCTTATGTAAAACCATGTGTAAAACCACATAGAATGCTATATAGCTTTTCTGAAGTAATTACACATAAAATTCTAAGATCTATGTTTTAGGTAGGTAGCCTAGTTAGAATTTCCAAATAAAAATGTGTGTAAACGAGACGAACGTAAATGGTGCAACAATTTAAAAGTATAAAACTAGAAAAATATAACCGAAAGTCTATAAAACAAGACGGAAAAAGTACGTGCAAAAAATGTATGTAAACAAAATATAATATATAAGCGTTTATAAAATTTTGATATTAATAATAAAATAATAGTAATTTGCTTAAAAATTAAAAAAATTAAAAAAAAATTTTTTCTTACAAAAACCTTCTTAAAGCTTTGTGAGTTCTATGCGTCCCGTGATCAACTATTTTTTTTTACTAGTGATTTTATAGCACACAAAGCAACTAGAACAAGCCTTTAATAATAAGAAAATATAGGTTAGCACTGGCCTCTAAACTTAAAAATCTCATGAAGTTAAATCTCTCTATTTCTTTCTCGTAGAATTATCTTGACTAACTTAAATGGTGTAGTATACCCTATAAATTGATTTTTTTTGTGCAAACATTCCTCAAAATCATTTCAAAAAACTTATTTTACTTGTACACAACTCGTTATCATAGTATGAAAAATTTAGTGCGGAAATATAAAACTTTAATCGTATAACCAACTAAAAATGGTCATTTTTCAATAAGACAACACGATTTTAACAAATATTGGAGCTAACAAAAAGGAATAATCAATAAGGAGTTAGTAGGAATAAAAAGACATGAAAAAACCAGAGTGTGGGACTTTAAGTCCATAGGTAATAACGAAGTACTTGCTTGTATGTAAAAATCTCATAAATAGTGTAAAATACCAGGTTCGTAAATACACGTGAGTTGTTTTTTTTTAATGGGTTAACGTGACAGCTCGTAGCCTAATTCACCGGACCAGCCCACTCATCACCTATGTGTGGGGGTGTACTGCTACATTTATTTTCCAATCCTTTTACTAATGTTATACCTAATCTATGGGCATAGTGCGAGTTACCCCGGTAAAACACCTTGCCAGTTAAGCTGACACTCTCTGCACCAATAGATGCCTGGTGCATTGGATCCACTTACCTCTACCTAAGGCCCTAACACTGTTTCGCACTTATCCAGGCCCAAAAATCTGTGGGGCAAAGAAAAAACCCTTAAAGCACTCTGCAGGAAACTTCCACGGAAAAACTCACCCCGAAGCTGGAGTTATTATTTGTAATAATTTTAAAAAGATGCTGTAATTTTCACAAACTTTCCACCTTGGTTTGAAAGAAAACTATTAAGAATACTAATAATTGAGGTTATGTGTTCACATTACTCACAAACTCTCTTTTTGTGTGTTACCATGTTTTCTTTTCCTTTGAAAAACCTGTAAAACTTGATATTTTTCCATATCTCGCTTTCTTCAAAAGAAATGACATATTTTTAATATTTGAAGGTTATAAGCACACATGACCGTGGAAAATCATTTCTGCATTATTTTTATCCTGTACTAAACGTAATACAATTTTTCTTATAGTTTTCTTTTTATTTTGGAAAGGTACATCGAAAACATTAAAATTAAAGGTAAAGTTTTTTTTATATTTTGATGCCTCTGTTTTTATGCGTCACAATATTTATGTTCCCTTTAGAAAACCCATAAAACTTGTTTTTTTGCTCTATCTTGTTCCCTCTTAAAGATATGGCGTATTATGTAGAATTTTAAGGTTATACTATGCGAAAAATATCCATCAAATCAATACTGGCTATCTGAATCGATTTGCCATACATGCAAAAATTAATTGTTAATGTACTTTATTAAAATAGTGATCTTAACTAGTGTATAAAATAAACTTATTATTCATGTCTTAAATTTCAATATTTAAACTGGCCGACTATTTTTTCACAATTACTCTCTACAATTTGGATTTTTTTAGCCAGCAATGACAAGAGTACACTCTTTTTTCTCACACTTTCTAGCTGATAGGTCCCTTTGCTGGCTAGCTTTCTCTCTCTCTCTGTCTATCTCTGTATTGCCACTACTGCTCTGTCTTCCGCCTCCTTACAAGAGCACGCTTTTTTCCTACGCTTTCTTTCTGATAGATCCTTTCACTGACTGGCTCTCTCTCTGTGTCAACGTTACTGCTCTATCTTGCCCCTCCCTACAAGTGCATGCATTTTTCTTACAATTTCTGGCTAATGGGTACGTTCGCTGGCTAATTTTTTCTCTCTGTGTTGACACTAGTGCGCTTCCTTCCCCCTTTCTACAAGTACATGCTTTTTGCTAACGCTTTTTAGCTAATAGGTCTCTGCAATGGCTAACTGGCTCTCTCTTCCTCTCTCTCTCTCTGTTGCCACTGTAGCCCTTAAAGTACACGATTTTTTCTTACGCTGTCTAGCTTATATGTCCCCATTTCAAACCATCCTCATACACAAAAAGTTTATATCACGTCATAATTCGGAATAAAAAACTTTATTCTTAAAATAATAAATTTAAATCTCTAAAAAAAGACTGTAACAACAATAGTGTAATAATGATAAGTAACAATAATTATAATGAAAATAATAATGATAATGATAATGTTGATAAAAAAGATAATGATAATGATAATAATAATGATGACAATAATAATAACGATTATAAAAATGATGATAGTGAGAGAGATGATGAAAATAAGCATGATGATTTTAATGATGATGATAATAAAGATGACAATAATGATGATAATGGAGATAAACATGATAGTGATGATGATAACGACAATGATGATGATGATGGTGATAATGATAATGAGAATGATATCGATGATGATTTTAATAATGATACTGATAATTATAGTGATGATTATAACAATGATAACGATTATGATGATAAAAATAATGATGGTAATGAAAAGCGTAATGAGGATAATGATAATGATGACGATAATAATGATAATGATGATTCTGATCATGATGATTATTGTAAAAACAGTAATAACAACTATAGTACTGATCACAATAAAAATAATAAAGACAGTTATAACAATGCTGCCAACCCAAGAAACTGCGGTGCAAAAGTTACTTGAATGCGCAGTACAAAGGCTGGTTCTATTCTAGTAAAGCTTTCCAAAAGCATTAAAGACAAGAAGAAGTTGACGCAAAGTGTCCCACTGTTTATCAGAGTCGCAGAAAAGGTATAATCAGGGAAACGTAGAGTTTCTATAGAGGTTATGGACTGAGAGGCAGTCGCTGATAAAGAGAAAGTTATAATAGCTATCCAAGAGGATGCTAAGACCGGAGAAGACCCAGGCAAAATCTTAGTGGCTATGCTGCCACCAAATCTATGGCAGAAGAGAATACTCCTGGCCGGAATAGACGAGGCTAGTGCTTTATCCCTTTTGAGAAAAGGGACGATAGCAGTAGGAAGGATCAGATGCCGACTAAGGCGCAGGATCATCGTCCAGCGATGCTACAGGTGCCTGAGATATGGGCACACAAGATACAACTGTAAAGGCCCAGACCAATCAGGACTCTGCTGAGAATGTAGGAAGGACAATTACAAAGCTAAGCACTGCAAGGCCGAACCAAGATATTTCTTATGCAGTGGATCTGCGCATGAGGGAGAAAGTACCAATCATGTGCCTGGTTCTGGAGATTGCAGGGACCTTAGACAGGCCTTGAACAGAAAAAAACAAGCCTGACACAATGCCCAGAGTTCTCCAAGAAAACATTAATGGGGCAATTGACACAAATGATCCTCTGCCACAAATATTATGTGAAAGAAGGATAGACGTAACCTACATGAGCAAGCAGTACAGGATCTTTAAGTCTTCTAAGTGGCTCAACAACGCAGCAAATATGTCGACCATTTTAGTTCCTGCACCAGACAAAATCAGCCAAGATGCAAACGGATCGGAAAGACATTTTGTCTGATTGAAAGGTTGAGACATTACGTATGTCAGCTGCTATTTTTCACCAAACACTAGTATCGAGGAGTATAGAAGAAGAATAAATTACCTTAAAGATACCATCAGGGATGGCATGAAGGGCGACGTTATATTCGGTAGGGACTTGAATGCAAAAGTAGTAGAATGAAGAATGCCTACAACAAATTTTAAGGGCCAGGCAGTCCTAGATATGGCAGCAAAGCCAAGACTTGTCGTTGTAAACGAAGGAAGGACCGTGACCTTCCGAAGGCCGGGATTTGGCGAATCAATACCAGATATTATACGAGCGTTGGAGAGCCTTTCGCCGAGAGTAAAGAAAAAAAGGTAATCGAGGAAAAAATGGCAGCAATCACCAATATATCGTCTTTAAAATCACCGATACAATAGACAGAAGAGGCATAGCACGCAAAACAGGATAAAATCTTAAAAAGTTTGACACAGAATGACTAGCAAAAGAAGTCAAAAATGGCATTGCTTCTAGTCAAAGCGATGAACGAAGCCTGAACACAGTAAAAGAAGAACGATAGCAAACCAAGGCAACCATGCAACTCCTAAAAATCGCATGCGAGGCTTCTATGCCCAGAAAAAAGAAAGAACGGCAAACGCTTAACTTACTAGAGAAAAAAGGGAATTGCAGAATAGAGGCGCCAATATCTTAAACACTGACGTCGCTACTAAATAGCCAGAAACAGGCCGGATAAAGGTACTTAGATTACCAGCTTACAATAAAGACGATGTGAGCTGCTATTAAGAACAGCAAAAAGCAGTGCTGGCAGACTCTGTGCCAAGAAGTTAATAACGACCCCTGGGGCAGAGCATAACAGATAATGATAGGAAAACTGGAAAGACTTACACCAACTGCAAACAAAGACGCAGATACCATGAGGCATATCTTAGATACGCTATTTCCGACGCATCCAGAACTCAAGGATCAAGCAGACTTAGAGCTCATAGAAGATGTACCTTTATTCATTTAGAAGGAACTAGAGCTAGCAGCTGGATCGCTTAAAAATGGAAAAGATCCTAGACCAGATGGTATACCAAAAGAAGTCATTAAGACAGTAGTGGCAAAACATCCATAGCTGTTCTTAAACCTATACAATGCATGTTTGCCGGAGAAGTTGTTTTCAACCCCCTAAAAAAACGCAGGGCGGGTACTGGTTGATAAAGGCAAGGGGGAGCCTAACTTTCTGTCATCTTCAGGCCGTTATGCATACTGGATACGCCTGAAACGTTATACAAGAAGCTGCTTAAGGTCTGTCTTCTACAGGCCATACAAAACGCAAGAGACTTATCCGACAGGCAGTATGGATTCAAAAAAGGAAGGTCTACCATAGGAGCAGTAGAAAAAGTAGCAAAAACAGTTTAGAGCATTCAAGACATATGCCATGAAACGAGACCTCTTGTTATTATGGCCACTATGGATGTAAAGAACGCTTTTAACTTAGCAAGATAAAAGAACATGCTTTACGCTATGAAATACACATTTAGAACACCAGACTATCTCTTGAGAGTGTTGAGATATTATATCAAGGACCAGTTTTATACCTATACTACAACAATAGGTAAAACAAAAAAGAAAATAACTGCAGGGCCATTTCATGGATCCATACTTCGACCTGATCTCTGAAACGTGTTATACGACGGACTACTCTACCAGGAAATACGAGAGGACACATTCTTAGAAGAATACACGGACGATGCTGCTGTAGTTATCGTCAAACGCACGATGTAACTTGTCTAGATACGACTTAACCAGGTTATGTGGAGAGTGGCTCCATGGTTGGAGAACCACGAACTCGAAGTTGCAGCAAGAAAGACGAAGATGGTACTATTGACGAGAAAAGAGATAGATACCATCATCCCCCTCAAGGTACAAGAAGAAGTAGTAATGATAAAGAATGCCGTGAAATACCTAAGGGTGACGCTGGATAGAAAGCTCACGTTTTTGAGCCACCTTAGGCAAGAAGCAAAAAAAGCAGTGGCAAGGGTAGCAGCATCAAGCCAAATGTTGCCGAACGTTAGAGGTCCAAAGCCTGTGAAACGCAGGCTCCTGATGTCTACGGCCTAGTCTATTGATCTGTATGGGGCTAAGATATGGGGACATGAGATAAACGTTGAAAAGAACAGAATACAAACTGGCCAAGTTCAAAGAATAGGAGCCTTGAGGATAGCCTGCGGCTATCGATCAGTCTCAGAGTCTGCGGTAATGGTGATAGCGGGCGTAATCTCCATTGACCTCCTTGCGAGGGAAGGACGATTGAAGCACCTTACGAAGCAGGACCTAGGGAGAATGGTGGCCACTAAAAATGCCCGGGAAATTACCTGGGAACGCTGGCAACATAGATGGCAAGAGAAAACTACAGGAAAATGGACGGCACGCCTGATAAAAGATGTCAAGGAATTATCAGGGCAGAAACACGGAGAAGTAGATGACTACCTAATCTAATTCCTCTCAAATCACAGGTATTTTCGCTCGTATCTCAACAAGATGCAGAAAACACAGACAGCTGCTTGCAAGTACTGCAGCTAAGACGAAGATCACGCAAAACATTCGTTTGTTGACTGCACGAAGTGGCAATCCAAACGAAATGTGCTGCAGGAAAAGATCGAAACTGTCAATTCCGACAACGTCATAGATAAAATGTTACTCAACGATAAAAAGGGGACTGCAGTAGCCCAATACATACATATTGTTCTCCGGGTGAAAAAGGACGACGGTTTTCTGGATGACTAAGCAGAGGTGGTGCAAGCAGGGATCCGGTGCCATCGAGGGAGCTTGGGGTTGTGTTATTGCTGCAGCCCCCGGGGGGCTCAGAAGTGTAATTGTGGTAGGGCCTTGGAGGTGGAGCCTCTGGGGCATGGCCGTGGGACGATTGGTGTGCAGAATGGGAGCCTGCGTGGGTGCTTAAGCGCGTGCAGACTCCCTTAAACCACTTCGCTTTATGACCTTTCTACCGATGAGTGGCTGCGGCCTGGTGGCGTATGCTTTTAGATGCTTTGCATCTGCTTTTTTTGCTTCAAGGGTATGGTCGCGGTGTAGTCAGTGTTCGGTATAAAAGCTTGCATGGGTCTTTGAATGTGGGCTGGCTCCGGAAAAATACTCCGCTATATCACCGTCCTACTGTTGAGCAGCTGTACCTCGGTGGCCTGGGTCTGTGCCTCTCAGGCTCTGCAGTGGGAGCGCTCCTTGCGCCTTTGTTGGGGGGAGCCGGGTTTGAGCTTACAGTGTAGAGCATCTGCATATTATTTCCCCATCCCGTCAAGTTAACAGAGGAAAGAACCTCAGATGCATGACGAAAACTAGAAAATATCCGAGAGGACGCAAAAGTTACAAGATAAAATGGTAACAAAACACTCAAAAAAGCCTGAACCCGGGGCTAAGCCTTCGAGGCCCCAGCTTTAACTGTAAATGAGAGAGCAGATTCCGAGCCAAGTGTCCCAGAAAAAAGGCCTTACCAGTTTAGCGGGTATGGTCATAACAAGTCCCACAGAAGGAAGGGTTTGTACACCCTTTTATCGTATATTAAATAATAACAACAATTAAATTATAAAAAAAAATGATGACAAGAATAAGAATGACGATTATAATGACTAATATTTTGACGACCTTAATAATAATTATGACGTTACAATGACAGAGACAAAGACAATTATGATGACTGGTAATAGTAATGTTGATAATAATGACGATATCAATAAAAAAATGACAAAAACAAAGACGAAATAAATGTCATTTTAAATGATGATAGTAACGATAACGATTATAATAATAATAACGATGACGAAGGTAATAATCAGGATTATGAAAACACTGTGAATGACGATAACGATGACAAAAACGATAACCATCTTAACGATAATGATGTTAATAATGTAAGTAATAATAACAATGACAATAATAACAACGATGATAATAAATTTATTAATGATGACAATTACGATAATTATGATTATGGTAATAATGA
>NW_019384196.1:1258539-1271061 GCF_000648655.2 Copidosoma floridanum
AAAATGATAATTATCATAGAGATGATAATGAAGAAAATAATAATAATAATGATGATGATATTAATGATAATAATGATGAGAATCATAATTATAATGATATTATCGAAAACAATATTAATACTGAAGTCAGTGATAATAATAATGATGATTATAATAATGATAATGCCGAAGATAACGATACTTATAATAAAATTGATAATAGAATTAATAATGATTATGATGATGTTGATTATGATGATTATGTCGATAATGATAATTATGATAATAATGATAATAATAATGATAATAGTTATGATGACAATAAAATTAATAATTGTGTGAATAATGATGCTGATAATAATAATAATAATCATGATATAAATGATAAAAACAATAAAAATAACAATAATGGTAATTATGCTCTTACTTTAAATGCTGATAGTAGCGATATAAATAATAATGATAATGTGATGATAATGATGATAATGATAATAAAGATGATAATAATGATAATAATGATGATGAATATGATCATAATAATAATAACGATGAGAATAAAAACGATAATGATGTTGACAATAATAAGAATAATGATAATGGTAAAAATACTAATGATAATGATGGTTATAATGATCATGATGATAAGTATGATGATAATTATGATGACAATGATAATAATAATAATGATGATGATAATGCTAATAATAATGATAATGATGATGATTATAATGACGATATATACAATGATAATGGTCATATTTTTGATAATAATAATAATTATTATGATAAATATAATAATAAGGATGATAATGATATTAATAATGAGGATGATATTCAGAATGATGATAATAATGATCCTGATAATAATAATGTTAATTACGTTGAATATAACGATGATAATAAAAAAAATCATGATAATGATGATGACGATAATAACAACTATGATTCTAACTGGAACAATAATGATATTGACGATAGCATTATTAATAGTAATAATAGTAATGATAATACCATTCATTATAATGTTTAGAACAGGGGTAGTTACGATGATCATCATAAAAATTATAATGAAGTCAATATAAATGACAAAAACGTTGACAATAGACCTAACAATGTTAAATTTCGAGATATTATTTAAAACGATAAAAATAACAGTTATGATGACGTCAATAACAATCAGATTAAAAGTTTCAATAACGATAATGATTATGATGATAATGATGATGATGATGATAATAATAATGATGATGATGATAATGATTCTGCTATTGATAATAATGATGATAATGATAAGAATGATAATGATGATAATAAAAATAATGTTAATGATGATGTTTATTATAATAGTTAAGAAAATAATNTGATGATGATGATGATGATGATGATGATGATGATGATGATGATGATGATGATGATGATGATGATGATGATGATGATGATGATGATGATGATGATGATGATGATGATGATGATGATGATGATGATGATGATGATGATGATGATGATGATGATGATGATGATGATGATGATGATGATGATGATGATGATGATGATGATGATGATGATGATGATGATGATGATGATGATGATGATGATGATGATGATGATGATGATGATGATGATGATGATGATGATGATGATGATGATGATGATGATGATGATGATGATGATGATGATGATGATGATGATGATGATGATGATGATGATGATGATGATGATGATGATGATGATGATGATGATGATGATGATGATGATGATGATGATGATGATGATGATGATGATGATGATGATGATGATGATGATGATGATGATGATGATGATGATGATGATGATGATGATGATGATGATGATGATGATGATGATGATGATGATGATGATGATGATGATGATGATGATGATGATGATGATGATGATGATGATGATGATGATGATGATGATGATGATGATGATGATGATGATGATGATGATGATGATGATGATGATGATGATGATGATGATGATGATGATGATGATGATGATGATGATGATGATGATGATGATGATGATGATGATGATGATGATGATGATGATGATGATGATGATGATGATGATGATGATGATGATGATGATGATGATGATGATGATGATGATGATGATGATGATGATGATGATGATGATGATGATGATGATGATGATGATGATGATGATGATGATGATGATGATGATGATGATGATGATGATGATGATGATGATGATAAAAATAATACTTTTGATAAAAATGTTTTGAATGGTAATGAAATTGATAGCAATGACGACAATAATGATGATTATGATGAAAATAATGATGATGATGATGATGATGATGATGATGATGATGATGATGATGATGATGATGATGATGATGATGATAAAGATGATTATGTAGATTATGATATTAGTAATAATGATTATGATGATGATGATAATAATGATAATAATAATGATGATGATGATAATTATAATAATGAAAATAATAATCATGATGATTATGTTAATAACGAAGACGAAATTAACAATTATGATGATGATGTTGATGATAATGATAATCATAATGATGATTGTGATAATGATGGCTATGATGATGATGATAATGATGACAATAATTATGATAATGATAATGATGATTAAAATAACGATAATAATTATGATGACGATAATAATAATGATGATAATTATGACGATATTAACAGTAATAATATTGATAATGACGATGATCATACTAATTATAATTCGTAAAGACAAGGATGAGGATAAAAAATCTACTCGATTAAGCTTATAATGATCTTATGCAAGAGACGTACAGATAAAAAAAAAGAATAATGGATCTTTTAAAATTTAGGTTTGTAAGAAGCAATCTGACAGGCATGTGAAGCATAAGCTAATGTTACATTAAGGCCGCACTTGACGTACCTTTTTTTTTCCTCCTACTCTCCTTATCCTCCTCGTAAAGCTGCGTTTTTGTAGCAAGCTAAATGATATACACGCACACATACACCAAGTACCCAAACTAAGGCTTCGTGATACACATATAAGGAGAAACCAGGTAAGACAAAGAAGAACTAGTCTACATCTCCCTCCCTCCTTATACGTTGACATCGCCTGATAAAATTTAATAATTTTCTATCTTTACCCTCTTTTGTGTCTTAACCATTCGTAAATAAGCCGACGCACGAGCCAGGATTTTGATCTACACATCGGCCAACGTTTATGCAACGTGACTTGACAACAGCATGCTATACTCCTACCACCTTTTTTCTCTAACACTTACATACTCAGCGACGCCAAGCCGAAAAATAACGCGAACCATAATACGACCTTATTCCGATAAGCAAGCACTGGGACCAGTATCGTTACTATACTATATTCTTTAGCAAGTAAGCGTCACCCCAAAACCAAAACAACATATGTAAAGGAAGATGGAATGCATATTGGCAATCTTTCCCTCTCCCTGCCATGAGATGATGCAGACTAATTCTAAGAACCTATGTGCGTCTCGTCGTTTCTGGCCGTAGTGGCAGTGATAAGGAGGCAAGATCTTCGGTTATATAAGCCCATGGCCTCCTGTACGAGCAGCTCAGTCTCAAAAAAATTCGTTCAATGGTCAGGCCAGCTTGGGTGTATACCTAGAGCAGTAGCCAGACTAAGGGCATACGACCTGGAGAACCCGGTCGATGCATTCAATGGTCAGGCCAGCTTGGTTAACCACCGAAAGCAGTAGCCAGACTAGAATACACGACCTGGAGAATCCGGTCGAAGTCTATTCGTGATCTGGAGAATCTGGTCCACAATTTCGATTTAAATTATATCCGGCCATCCGGATCTTGCCTCGAGAGCCACTTATATTCCCCCCTTTTTTTTTAAATAAAGTAAGTAACAATACTTTTTAAACTTAATTCTTATATATCCCCTAATAGCTCTTTTTTTCTTCGTATAACCCACTTTTGCGTGCCGTTCAATCTGGATATTAATGACCGAGCAGGTGATGGAAAAAAATTTTAATTAAAAAAAATAATTTAAAGGAAGCAACGCTAAGTTGTGTGCCAGTTGGTGCAAATGCCGATGGCCAAACAACTAGCCTCTATTTAAAAATCAAGCAACGCTTAGTTGTGTGCCAGTTGGTGCGAATGCGGATGGCCAAACAACTAGCTTCTATTTAAAAATCAAGNGGCATGCAAAGCAAAAGCTTAAAAGCTTTAAAGAGAACCGTCAACACCTCTTATGAGAAAAAATTATGATAATGTTAATGATAATAATAATAATGATTAATATGATGATAATGATGATGATAATGATAACTATGATAATAACAATGAAAATCATTGAGATAATAATGGTGATGATGTTAGTAGCCTCTTTTAAAAAATCAAGCAACGCTAAGTTGTGTGCCAGTTGGTGCAAATGCCGATGGCCAAACAACTAGCCTCCATTTTAAAAAATCAAGCAACGCTTAGTTACGTGCCATGGGTACAAATACCGATGGCCAAGTAGCTAGCTAACCCTTCTTTAATCATCTCCCCTGTTCCTACCCTAGTGCCGCGTCCTCAACCCTTGCTGTCATGTCCCCAGGCTATTGAGCAAAAGCTTAGGCCTAAATACAAAATTTACTATTACGCCATCTTCAACGTAACACTATGAAGCTTCAAAGGGGATCGTCAACCCCTCTTATAAAAAAAAAATGATAATGATGTTGATGATAATAATAATGATGAAGATAATGATACTGATGATAATAATGATGATGATAATGATTATGATAACTATGATAAGAACGATTACAATCATAAAGATAATAATAGTAATGATGTTAGTAATGATAACAATTACGATAATAACAACAGTGATAATAACTATTACAATCATGACAATGACCATTATAATAATGATAGTACTAATAATAATAATAAAACTAATGATAATAATATTCAAAACAGGGTTAGTTACGATGATTATCACAATGATCAGAATAAGTTCAGTAAAAATGACAAGAACGTTGACAATGGATCTGACAATGCAGAATTTCGAGATATTATTTATAACGATAAAAATAACAGCTATTATGACGTCAATAACATTTGAAATAAAAGTTTCAATAACGATAATAATGATGATCATAATGATGATAATGATAATGATAAAAACAATAATGATAATGATGATGATGATTCTGATACTGATGATGATGATGATGATAATAATGATAAGATTGATAATGATAATAATAGAAATAAGGTTAATGATAATGTTTATTATAAGAGTAAAGAAAAAAATTTTAATAATAGAGATTATAATGATAATAATGAAAATGTCAATGATGATGATGATGATAATAATGATAATGATGATAATCATTATAATAATGATAATGATGATAATGAAGATAAAGATAATAATGATAATGGTAATGTCTATAATGGTAATGAAAATGACAGCAATGATGATAATAATGATGATAATGATGAAAATAATGATGATAATAATGATGGTTGTGTGGATTATAATAGTGATAATGATGATTATGATAATGATGATAATAATAATGATGATGATAATGATGATGATAATTATGATAATTAAAATAATAATGATGATGACCATGATGATAACGAGGATGATAATGATAATTATGATGATGATGTTGATGATAATGATGATACTGATAATAATAATTAAGATTACGATAATAATTATGATGATAATGATAATAATGGTGATAATGATCATGATTATAATAATAATGATAATAATGATGATGATAATGATAATGATGATGATAATGATGATGATAATGATAATGATAATAATAATGATGATGATAATGATGACGATATTGACAGTAATAATGTTTATAATAACGATGATCATACTAATGATAATGTGTAAAGACAAGGATAAGGATAAAAAATTTACTTGATTAAGCTAATAAAGATCTTATGCAAGAGTCGTACATATAAAAAAAAAATAACGTGTCTTATAAGATTAATGTTTATAAGAAGCAATCTGACAGGCATGCAAAGCAAAAGCTTAAAAGCTTTAAAGAGAACCGTCAACACCTCTTATGAGAAAAAATTATGATAATGTTAATGATAATAATAATAATGAATATGATGATAATGATGATGATAATGATAACTATGATAATAACAATGAAAATCATTGAGATAATAATGGTGATGATGTTAGTAATGATAACAATGATGATAATAACGATGCTAGTGCTGATGATAATGATAATATTATTGATTATTATGATAATAATAATGATAATAATAATGATAATGACATAATGTTTATAATGGTAATGGCAATGATAGCAATAATGATAATAATGATGATAATAATGAAAATAATGATGATGACGATTATTATGATAATAATAATGATTAAAAATACGATAAAAATTATGATGATGATGAAATTATGATGATAATGATTATGATTATAATGATGATAATAATGTTAATGTTGATTATATCAATGATGATTATGATGACAATGAAGATGATGTTGATGATAAAGATAATGATAATGATGATAATACCGATGACAATCATGAAAACACTGTTATTAGTTATGTAAGTAATGATAATAATGACGAGTATAACAAACGATGTTATAACTTCTAGCAAAAATGACAAAGACGATCATAATAATAATAGTAATAGTAATAATTATAAAACTTATGATTATATTATAAGGGATAATGGTAGTTACGATAATTATTATAAAAAATAAGAATAAAGTCAATAAAAATGACTAAACGATGACAATAGTTCTAACGATAATGATAATGGAGATATTATTTATAACAATAAAGATTACAGTTATGATGACATCGATGATATTATAAATATAAGTTAAGATAATGATGATAATAAAGATAATGATAACGCTAATGATGGTTGTGCTGATAACGACCATGCAATTCATAAAACTGAAATTATACTTATAAACTTGCCAGTAATGAGAATTATAGAAATTGAAACAATGATTATAATGGTGTATTGATACACGCAATGATGATAAATATAACTATTGTATTTATTTAAGTTACACTGACATGATGAAGTCAATGATAATGACGTTAAATCCAACATTTAAGATGACCTGAGTGTTAATGGTTATGAAAAAAATAAAAATAATAATGATAATAATAATCTAAATGTCAATTACAATATAAACGACTGAATAAATAAATGATGATGATGATGATAATAATAATATTAATGGTGATAATGCTGCTATAAATAATAATAATTATAGTGATAATGATCATGATAATGATTGTAATAATAATTATAACGATTATAAGAACAAAGATATTGATGACAATGATCATGATGATAGTGATAAAAAGGATGATGATGATGATAATTATGATGAAAAAAATTATTATAATAAAGATTATGATGATAATGATGAAAATGTCGATAATGATGATGATGATAATAATGGAAAAGATAATGAGAATAATGATGATGATGTTAATGATTATAATAATGATCATAATTATGATGATTACAAAAATAATAATAACTATAATATTAATGATGTTAATGGTGATTTTTATTATGATTGTGATAAAAATGATTGTAATAATAGAGATTATGATGGTAATGATGAAAATGTCGATAATGTTGATGATTATTTTGATGATAATAATAATAATGATGATGATAATTATGATGATGATAATGATGATAATTATGATGATGATGATGATGATGATAATGATAATGATGATAATGACGATGATAATAACGAGGATAATAATAATGATGATAATGATAATAATGTGGATTATAATGGTAATAATAATAGTTATGATAACGATGATAATAATAATGATAATAATTATGAAGACAATTAAAATGATGATGTTGATAATGATCGTGAAAATAGTTTTAATGATGATAATGACAATGATTGTAATGATGATGATAATGATAATAATAGTGATGGTTATGATAATGATGATTATGATGATAATAAAATGGTAATAATAATGATAGCAATGATAATTATAATAATTATTATAGTAATGATGGTAAAGGTAATGATGATGATGATAATGATACAAATGATGATAATAATGATTCTTATGACGGTTATTATAATAATGATGATGATAATGATAATGATGATGATTATGATAATATTGATGATGATTATGAGGATATTGATAATGGTCATAATAATGATGATGATAATAATAATAATGATAATAATGAGAATGATAATTATCGTTATGATGTTGCATATAATGATGAGAATAATGGTTATAATAATAACCATATTAATGATGATAATGATGATTATGATGATAATGATATCAAGGATAATTATGATGATGATAATGAAAATGATAATGCTCATAATGATGATGATTATGATAGTGATAGTGATGATGATGATAATGATGGTGATGCTAATATTTATTATGCTGCTGATGATTATGATAATAATAATAATAATGATAATGATGATTATGATAATAATAATAATAATGATAATGATAATAATAATCATAATAATAATGAGAATCATGATAATAATGATGACGATCATGACAAGAATGATAATAATGATGTTGATTAGGATGTAGATTATGTGTAAAGATAAGGATTAAGATAAAAAGTCTTCTTGATTAGGCTAGTAATAATCTAATGCAAAAGACGTAGAGATCAAGAAAAATGAAAGAATAACATGTTTCATAAAATATAGGTTTGTAAGAAGCAAATTGACAGGCATGCGACACATAAGCAAAGAAGCTTTAAAGCAGAACCTTAACCCCTTTTATGAAAAAAATGATGATGATGATGATGATGATGATGATGATGATGATAATGATAATAATGGTGATGTTCATAAAAAGAACTATGATTATAATGATGACAATCATGACAATAATAATAAAAATAATGATGGTCATAATGATGATGTGTAAAGACAAGGATAAAGATAAAAAATTTCCTAGATTAAGCTAGTAATGATCTAATGCAAGAGACGTACAGATTAAGAAAGATTAAAGAATAATGTGTTTCGTAAAAAGTAGGTTCGTGAGAAACAAGCTGACAGGCATGTGAAAACTTAAGCCAAGGAACTTTAAAGCAGAATATTTACCCCTCTAATGAAACAAAATGATAATGATGATGATGATAATGATATTAATGAGGATTATGATGATGATGATAATAATAATAATAATGAGGATTATGATGATGATGATAATGATAATAATAAGGATTATGATGATGATGATAATAATGGTAATAATGATAATGATAACGATAATAATGATGATGACAGTCATAAAGATAATTATGGTGATGATGTTCGTAATGATAACAAAGTCGATAATAACAACAATGACATAACTACATCAATGATGACAATGATGGGTATAACAATAATAGTAAGTATAATAATGATGACACTAATAATAACAGATTCGTGAACAGTGGTAGTTACGATGTATATCTTAAAAATTAGAATAAAGTTGATAAAAATGACAAAAATGATGATAATTGTTTTGATAATGATGATATTTAAGGTATTATTCATGTTGATTAAATAATTACTTTTATAAAGACTTCAATAAAATTTTTAATCAGAGTTCGAATAATAATGATAATGACAAAGATTATAACACTAACAATAATTGTGCTGTTTACGACAATGCCATAAATGAAAACTTTAATTGTACTTATTATAGTGCCAATCATAAGAATTAAATAATAATAATCAATAATTATAATGGTGAATTGATAAACACAACAATTATAATAATAACAATAATAATAATTTAAGTTTTTTGTACTTAATATACCTGAAGATAATAACGATAACACTATTATTAAAAATAACCTATTTATTAATGGTTGTTACAAAAATAAAGATAATAATAATAATAATAATAATAATAAGAGTGATCTAAAAGATGAATAAAATGGTAATGACCATGATGATGTCGATGACGATACGATGGCGATAACGATGACAACAATGATGTTAATGATAATAATGATGATAATGACGATGATGATGATAATAATGATGATGATTATAATGATAATAATAACGATGATAATGATGATGATGATGATGATGATGATGATGTTGATGATAATAATTACGATAATAATGATGATGATGATTATGATGATAATTATTATGATGATAATAATAATGATAATGATGATGTCGATAGTAATTATGATGATGATGTCGATTATAATGATGATGATAATAATTATGATGCTTCTATAGATAGTAGTGATAATAGTGATAATGATAATGATGATAATTATTATTATGTTTAATAATAAAGATGATAATGAAGATAAAAATGATTTTGATAATGATGATAATGATGATGATGATGTTGAAGATGATAATGATTTTGATAATAAAGATAAAAATCATAATGATCATGATGATAATGATGATGACGATAATTATGATGATGATAATGCTCTTATTGATAATGATGCTGATAGCAATAATGACGATGATAATAATCATGACAATCATGATAATGATAAAAATGATAATGATGATGATGATGATTATGATAACAATAATGTTGAATATAATTTAGATATTGATGCTAAGGTTATAACAGTTCATAATGACAATGATAATGAAAATAATGTTGATGAAGATTATAGGTCAAAGTATTTATACTTTAAACAATCATGACATTGATTGTTATAATTATTTTGACGGTGGTAAAAAAATTAATGTTGATTCTGATGATGATTAAGACAAGTATTACGATAAAAATAATGTTGATTTGGATCATATCTATGGTTCTGACAATGGGTCTTATAAAATTAATAATGATTATGGTAATCATAATGATAGTCATAATGATAATAATAAAAATGATAGATATAATGATATTGCTGTGCATAATTACAAAGTCAATAATAATGATAATGACGTATTTTAAAAAGAAATTACCCTATGTGCATGTTTGTTATTTCTAGAATCTTCTTGAAAAAGAAAAGAAACCGTTTTTTAGTTTTATGTTGTCGTAGGACTAACATTTGCAGTGAAACACTGACAAATTTCTTATTAAGTTTAGTTATTTTTCAGAACTTGTAGTATCTAGATATATTTTTTTTTTTTTTATACATAATTTCTGTTTTTTTCAATTTGAAAATCTGATTATTTCTTGATCCAACATGGATCCTTATATTTTTAACATTATAATCCACATCATGGAGCTAGAATAAATATTACATATCTCAAGTAATACTCAATCACATGGCTTTTATGCGACGTTAACCTTTTTCAATGAAATTTTTAGAAAGCTGTATGGCGATCGACAAAAGCTTTTTTTTTTGATCAATGAAAGTGTGTATTTTAATATGATATAGCATCAGATTTGGAATACACGTAGAAATTTATCTATCTCTCGAAGTTTTAACATCATAATGTGATTTTATAATGAAGCTTAACAACTATGTTATGACCGGAAAGGAGTTATATTTTAA
Source organism: Copidosoma floridanum (assembly GCF_000648655.2). The sequence continues at coordinate 1,270,035 of NW_019384196.1, forward strand.
AAATTTAATTGTACTTTTTAGTTCAGCTATGCAGTCTTTGCAGAATCTAAGATATTTAACATATGTATTTTTCATTAATACCGGCTTCTAGCAAAAATTTGAGAGTATTGTTAGTTAATTATAGCTACTTTTATTTGTAAACATTCTGTCGTTTGTATGATTTTTGGAAAAATTTTTCATTTAAAGTGAAATGGAGAAGAAAATAAATAAACGAAAAGCTATAAGTGCCATCATTTCAAGCATAACTAAGACCTTTTATTGTTGACATGAAACTTATGACAGTGAAAATAACAAGGAAGATAACGTCCTGACATAATTACAAATGTAGTTTCATACGTACCCATGTACAAACACCCTTAGAATCGAACCAGGGGAGAGAGATGGGTCATGGGACCCACGGTAAGAGCGAAGTTCTTTAAGCATGACATGAGTATTAAAACACAATTTGTCAGGTAACAAGGGGGTTGCCAGACCCGTAGGAAGAACAAAGCTCTATAAACGTTAGTACTGCATTCATGTAGTTCACTAAGCAAAAACTTGAAAAACCGATAAAAAATAAAAATAAAAAAGGAGTTCAACCATCGTGAGTTCTGAACTATTTTTTTTATTTTTTTTTTATTTGTTTTTCAAGTTTTTGTTTAGTGAACTACATGAATGCAGTACTAACATTTATAGAGCTTTGTTCTTCCTACGGGTCTGGCAACCCCTTTGTTCCCTGAGAAATTGTGTTTTTATACTCATGTCATGTTTTAAGAACTTTGTTCTTACCGTGGCTCCCATGACCCATTTATCTCCCCTGGTTTGTAGTTTTAATGCCCTTAATATTTTATTTATTTATTTAATTTTTAGTTTTCATTCTCTGTTTAACTTTATTACATATAATTTCCTTTTTTTTTTCTCTTTTTTTTCATATTCAATTTTTTTTTTTTTCATTTTTAATTTTATCACTTTTTTTTAATTTTTTCTGTATTTCCTTTATTTCATTTCTTCATTAATTTTTTTATTTAATCTTTTTTTTTTTCATTCC
>NW_019384196.1:1271440-1314676 GCF_000648655.2 Copidosoma floridanum
ATATGCAGGAGGTTAAGGGTTCAAATCTCTTCATTCGGAGGTGTTTTTTCTTTTAAGAATTGTAAAAGAAAAAAATTTAAAGTAAAATAAAAATTACTGTGAGAAAATAATATTAAAATTTGTTTAAAAATTAATTGCTTGGGAGTGTGAGGGGGTAGGTTGAGCAAAGGTGTGCGGAAGAGTAACACGTCACGGTTGGCAGATATACACATATAGTGGGGGGAGGGGAAGTGTGTAGAGAACAGTAGGTGAGGGGGACGGGGTAAGGGGGGAAACTTGAGAAGAAGAGACTTCGGGTAAACCACTTCTGTTTCAAAAAATCTGTCGGTTTTAAAATTCCTGCCCCCGAGTACGCGACATAAAGAACTTCGTTTTAATAACAAACTGTGGATGTTACATGGACAGACCAAGTCAGCTGAATCACATTTCACATTATTTTACTGGAATGTAGATAGGAATGAAGAAGTAAGCATGGTGCTATAAGTACATACGGTGGTGCTACAAATCCATATTCGTAGGGTTAACGCTATGAGGGGTCATGTACAGCATCACTGGTCATAGAATTGCTCCATGAATGTATTTTCAGTGTCATGTACAGTCACGTTATTTTACAACAAATATAACTCAATTGCGATGATATGCCATACGTGTCTGTGACGGTTATGTACAGTATGTAAAATAAAAGCCATACATTTCAGAGAGAATACATTTTTATCAAGATTCCGTTTGATTAAGGATACATACATGGAGGTGTATTAGCAACGTGAGGCGAAGGTGTGAGGGAGACCATCTGAGTGGACTGTGATTTTTGTTCTCTCTAACTGCCTGTGAATACTAAGCTAGAAAGAGAGTGAGAGAGAGAGAGAGAGAGAGAGAGAGAGAGAGAGACTACCTTAGAGTACTTTTTCCTACTTATATTATGAATATACTGGCTGCTTACTACTTACTACCTTCATGATATCCTACAGATAAATAGTTTCCTCTGCAATATGTTAAGTAGGTAGTTAAGTAGTTAGTACATAAGGGGAGGTGGCTATAACACTTCGAGAAAGTAGTACACAAAGTAAACAAAAACAAGACATACAACTTGTTATGTGGCCTTTCGTCGTACGTTCAATGACTTATTAATCCTTTTTTCGTATCCACATTTTGTTTATTTGGCTACAACTGTAAAAGTATCACATGATGATCCAAAATGGCTAAAGGTACATTGTATATGTTTTAATCGTTATTAAGTATGCTTTCATGTTTTTTAAATGCGCTTATGTGGTTACTTCAATGCGTGATTTTCAGCACGTATACGCAAGGCATTGTCAACAACATTGGAGAGGTGATAAGTGGAGCAGAAGTGCTTACTTATTTAGTATTAATTAAAGGAGAAGGGCTAAGTAGCAAACAAATAACATGGAGCAAATGGTGTGGAGGATTAATCTATGTGCACTCGAATGGATAAAAGTTGTAGACAGTGTCAGACTTAAACTCCTTTGATTATATCAATTTTAAGTCAACTAAAGGAGTTTGATTCATATTTTTTATGCAAACAAGGATGATTTTCGGAACAACAAACTCTGTCTCCCACGTCTTTTTAAGTAAACTATTTGCGCGTTAATAAGATATGTCACATACATAAGCTACAACATTAAAGGATTGTCCACTGTTAGTTGCCAACATTTTTTCTATAAGTGGAAGTTTCATAAATTAAAGTCAAAGACGTACGATGCGGAAAAAATTTTTAATTACAGAAACTAAGAATAAGACAGATAACAGTTTCACCAAGTTTGAGACAAATGAACTTATGAAATAAGTAATAACAACGACTAGATTCTTACATGGCTATGAGGAACTGCTGGCCAGTAGTATGGGAGTACGTTTAAGTACAGGTACACTTCTGTAGTATTATGAATCTAGTACTAATACTAAAATGTTGTGAATCACCAATCAACTTTTTTGCACTTTGTATCTTACCAGTTACAGCAAAGATAATGAATTTTTTGTCATCACATTCTTTAACCAAAATGACTTCTAATGCCACTTTGCTGGTCACCAATACACACATCTCTCAAATGACCATAAAACATAACATTATTTCCCATAGAGATGGCAACGTAGGTAAGAGCTTTGAACTGATGGAACTAAAGTGACATGAAATTCTTAACGTCCAAATCTGTAAAGTAAAGTTAAATAGTATTTGCACTATGCCAAAAAATTTCATTGTATAGACAGTTGCAGGTATGCATAATAGTAATGATGTACTGAAAGTTATGTACGACAATTGTCATGCGCAGGCACGCTTATGTGCGGGCAGCTTTGCAATAGTAAAGAAAGCAAAACATTCTCATCTTTATATAATTACTACCGATATTAAGGCAGAGGAGGCCAGGATTTTCAATATCACAAAAAATTATAAATGACATTATCAAACTTATTTGAAATCTTAACATAGTTTCAGTAAGTACGCCTATAGAATGACTAGTAAAAATTTACAACTGACTTTCTTCGTCACATTTTAAGTTATAAATCGATAACTCCGAAGTCTAAAGAATGCCATAGGAAAGAGTTCAAGCATAAGGAACGATTCATCTTGAAAAGGTATCATTGATACAAAGATGTACTGTCATGAAAAAATAGTAAATTATTATGTAAAGTAATACTTTAAAACTTGAGTCAGTTATTAAGTAGTAAATCATGTTGAGGTAATATGTTTTTATTATTTTTCTTAAACATAACAAGTCTTCTCACTTATAACATAATTATTTTTTTAGAATACATGTCTTAAAAATGACGTAATCATCTAAATAAATTAAATCACCAATATAGTGTAGCCTTTCATTCGTCCTATACGACTAGAATCAGATTTTCTTTTTAGAGCAGTAACACCTTATCACTTGATCCTTTGTCACTATTAAATATAACTTACTTATAGAAGAACACAAGATTATTGAAGCATGACTATTTATAAGGCAAAACTTTTACACATCAATACTTCGCCATTTCACAGATGTCCTCTTTAAGATAATAAACATCTGTATATAATATAAATCTTAAGAATTACAGAAACATAATAAAGATAACAATAACTATATTATAAAAAATTACCATGTAGGTGCTAGGATAGTTTGTTGATCAGACAGTTGACAAATTTCCAATAGTTAATACATAGTAACTAAAGTGTAAAATATAAAATAGTATTAAAACATTTTTCTGAAAAATTGTATAAAAACAACAGTACGAAAATCTTTTCAAAACAGAGTCATCAACACACGATGTGTAAACCATAAACAAAACATGTAATAGCAAAAAAATTATAGGCCAAAGAAACATTGAGAAGGCAACTTATTAAAAAGGAAATACAAGCAAGGATGTAGAAATGAGTTGGATATCAAACTTTTAAAAGTGAGGTTTAAACGTTGTGTGTACACGGAGAGAACCAACAAGGTACTATTATATGGTCCTTAAACCTAATAATTGCTTGATTACTTTTTCATGTTATATTTCTTCAAACAAAAGCGATAATAGTCTGAAATTCACACCAAAATCAGCAAAATCAGTAACTTGGCAATAATACGACCAACATGCACCATTTATCCAGTACTCTACAGCACAATCTCTGTTACGCCATCTGTTAATTAGTATAGTGCAGCTACAATGTTTGAGTGATTCTCTTTTGCCTAATCATCCCGCGCTCATCACGGAATTATTCTGGTAGCGTACAGGTGGTATAATCGTGTATGGGATTCTGTTAATTCATGTAGACACATATGTGTGTGCCTGTGTGTTGCAGCAGATATACTTAAGAAAGCAGCAGTAGTATATCTATACATAGGCAGTTGAGCACACACACATATATAGAAACATACACGCGTATGTGAACTCACATGCAACAAAAGTATCGTACTAAACTACTATAGCATGCATGCTGTTCTCATGCGTATATAACTTGTGTACACCTATAGCTGAACCAGAATCGTTCGTCAAATAAACCAGAATTATTCCGTGACACACCTCGGAGTATCAGGCGAAAGAGTCCCTTGCTTATTTAGATGTCTCACAAGCAAATTGTGGCCAAAACATCCGCAACAATACTGTAAGAAATGTGAACTTTTTAAAAGTATTGTTAGCTTGGCCAATATACTATTGAAATGTCTGGTAATAGCTTAAAAATTTTGTAGTATTATTGCCTGTACAAGTCATCCTAGAATAATACCTTGTTTGTTTTCTCCATGTATAAAGAATGTTACGACTATAAAAACTAGATTATAATTTAATTTAGACGTTAACGTAAACATGTACAATGCATAAGTAACAAAGATAATAAATTAACTTTTTGAACCCACTCCTTATAAAGTCAACAAGGTGTTGACTTTGGATGTGTAACAATTCNTAATTATTTATGCTTCTCATATCATTATTATTGATTGTTTGATCATTATAATTCTCATTCCACTTACAATTGTTCTTATTGTAAATGTTATCAACATTGTTAAGTTAATATTATTATGGATATAAATATTAACATCATCGACATCATAATTATCGTTATCATTATTATCATTACCACCGTCATCATCATTATTACTATCATCGTCATTAATATCATAATTATTATTGTGATCAATATAATAATCATTATAGTTATCAGCATTTTTATAATCATCATTATCATCATCAACATCATTCTGATTATCATTATTATTATCGTTAAAATAAGCCTTCCTTTAATTATCATTATTAATCATCATTATCATCATCATCATCATCATCATCATCATTATCATCATCATCATCATTATTATCATCATCATTATCATCATCATCATCATCTTCATCATCATTATCATCATCATCATCATCATTATTATCATCATCATCATCATAATAAATTAACTTTTTGAACCCACTCCTTATAAAGTCAACAAGGTGTTGACTTTGGATGTGTAACAATTCTTGATCAGAAAAGAAACAAATACAAGCGAAAATTTTGCAAAATAATTGTTTTTATGTGTATCAATAATAATGTAAACAGACAATTAGACACAAAAAAATTGAACAATACATACAAAATGATTCTTTCTCAAATTTAAAACCAATTATAAACTAAATTACAATATCATTTTGATAATCGGAACATTCTTTGTACACATAACATAAAAACCTTATTTTAAAAAATTTGATATCCAAGTTATTTATACATCCTCGCTTGAAGTTTCTTTCCAATAGGTTGCCATCTGTTTTCACTTTCTAAAATAAGGTTTTTATGTTATGTGTGCACAGAATGTTACGGTTATCAAAATAATATTATAATTTAGTTTATAATTGGTTTTAAATTTGAGAAAGAATCATTTTGTATGTATTGTTTAGTTTTTTTGTGTCTTACTGTCTGTTAAAATTATTATTGATACACATAAAAACAATTATTTTGCAAAATTTTCGCTTGTATTTGTTTCTTTTCTGATCAAGAATTGTTACACATCCAAAGTCAACACCTTGTTGACTTTATAAGGAGTGGGTTCAAAAAGTTAATTTATTATGATGATGATGATGATAATAATGATGATGATGATGATGATAATGATGATGAAGATGATGATGATGATGATAATGATGATGATAATAATGATGATGATGATGATAATGATGATGATGATGATGATGATGATGATAATGATGATTAATAATGATAATTAAAGGAAGGCTTATTTTAACGATAATAATAATGATAATCAGAATGATGTTGATGATGATAATGATGATTATAAAAATGCTGATAACTATAATGATTATTATATTGATCACAATAATAATTATGATATTAATGACGATGATAGTAATAATGATGATGACGGTGGTAATGATAATAATGATAACGATAATTATGATGTCGATGATGTTAATATTTATATCCATAATAATATTAACTTAACAATGTTGATAACATTTACAATAAGAACAATTGTAAGTGGAATGAGAATTATAATGATCAAACAATCAATAATAATGATATGAGAAGCATAAATAATTATTATAATAATAACATAANAAGTCAACACCTTGTTGACTTTATAAGGAGTGGGTTTATAAAGTTGATTTATTATCTTTGTTACTTATGCATTGTACATGCATACGTAAACGTCAAAATTAAATTATAATCTAGTGCTAAAGTCGTAACATTCTTTATACACACAACATTTAAAGCTCATTTTGAAAAGTTTGATATCCAAGTCACTTATACATCCTCGATTGTAGCTTCTTTTCAATAGGTTGCCGTCTCTATTTTTCTTTGGCTTACGCTTCTTTTCCCATCACATGTATTACTTATGATTTGCTTATGGTATGTTGATTACTGTATTTTAAAAAGATTTTTGTTCTGTGGTTTCTAAACAACTAGAAAAAAAGGGTTTTAGTACTATTCTAAATTTTACAATTCAGTTAAAATGGGTAAACTATAGAAAATAAGTCAACTGTGTAATTAACGCACTATTCTAGCGCCTACATGGTTATTTTAATAATATGGTTATTATAATCTATGTTATGTATTTGTACTTCTTAAGGTTAATATTATATACAGATATTTATGATCCCGAAAAGGCCAACGGTGGAAAAGCACGATATTTATTAATAAAAGTTTTGCTTAATAAAAAGGGATGCTCCAACAACCTAGTGTTCTTCAATACCTAAATTACAATCAGGTTTTCAATTATTGTTTTGTTTTGCTTAAAAGTAAGCCTGTAACAAGGTAAATAGCGTAATCGATGCACTCCAGATTATTATAAATATATGTATATATTTCAAAGCCTCACAACAAATTTAACAATAAAATTTGTATCGTAAGACTGTCCCTGCAATTTAAAAAAAAACATGACTTTACTATGTTCAAAACAATAAAAAAATTTCAGTATTTAATCGTTAAGAGACGTGTTGTTAAGATGATTGTTGTGCTTTTACTTTAACGAACTACACAAAAATTGGTAAATGAAGCTTTTTCATAGTAAATTTTGTCATACAAAATACAAAATAAAAGCATTTCGTTGGCTAGTAGAAGATACTCTAGTTTGAATTTTCATTACTAAGATCTACAAAAGAAGAAAAATGTTAGCATAACCGCTTGTCATCCAAAAAAGTAAATATTCCGTATGGACTATACACAATCTAGTGTTAGTGCGTCATAAAAGTTGCTATAAATTTTCTCATTTGCTCGTTAATTTAAACTTTAAGTAACAAGATATTTTTTTATTTGCAAGCAGTTACATACACCCAATAACAGATATCAAACGACAAAAACAATCCAATGGTAGATTTTCAAATAGTTACGAAAATCAGTAAAAAAAAGGAAAAAGAAAAAAATTCCTAATTCAAATTCTTTATTTTCTGCAAATCACCGTAGCAATGCCGTTAAAATTCTCGTTACGTAATACTTTAAAAAGACAACATCAACGTCATCACAAGAAAGTATTTTCTGCCACCCTAAAGAAAGATTCACAGCATAAAATGTAAAATATATGTCTCAGCAAATTAACAACTAAGCATTATTCTTAACACTCAATAGGATGACTACTAGTAGGAACACGTAAACATATAACGACAAAAAAAAACTTATTTTTTCTGCCTTAGCGGCACTGACCCTTAATAATGATCATAAAAAAAAAAATTAGAATTTTAGTAAAATATAATAATACTCAAGCATTTGAATAATACATTCATACGTCAACAATAAGATCTTCTTTTCTAAAAAGCTTAAATTTTTGTCATTGACGTCGTCATTGTTATCATAATCATTATCATAATCATAAACATCCCCTTTACTATCTTTATTATCGTTATAATTATCATTAAAATAATCATCATTATCCTTAAAATCTTTATTATTATCATCATTTTTAATATTAGCACCGTCATCGTTATCATCATCATTAATAGATTAACTGTCAAACATCTTTATCATTATCATCATTATTATTATAAATATAATCATCATCTTTATTATCATCATTAATAACATTATTATCATAATCATCATCATCGACATCATCAGCATCATCATCGTTATCATCGTCATCGTCATCATCATCATCATAATCATCACCATCAACATTATCAACAATATCATTACCATTATTATGATAAACGTCATCATCATCATCATCATCATCATCATTATCATCAACATCATCATCATTATCATCATTATCATCATAATCATCTATAATATCATCATTATCGTTATCATCAACATCATTATCGTCATCATCATTATCATTGTCGACATTATTGGTATGTTTATAAGAAACATTATGAAAGTTTTATTGGTGTTATTATTATTATTTTAACATCAGACTTAGCACATTATTGTTACTATACTATTAAATATACTCATACTTATTATTATTATCATAACTATAACAATCATCATGGTCATCGCAAATATAAATATCAACATCATCGAGATAATTATTATCATGATCATCATCATCATCATCATCATCATTATTATTATCATCATCATCATCATTAGATTTATTGTCATCATCATTATTATTATTATCATCATTATTACCATTAATATTATCATCATTATCATCATCATTATTATCATTATTATCATCATCGCCATCATTATTAGATTTACTGTTATTATCATCATTATCATTATTTATTTTATTATTATGAATATAATCATTATCATTATTATCATCATTAAAAACATTGTTATCAATATCATCATCATTATCATAAACATCATCATCATTTTTATCGTCATCGTCATCATCATTATCATTATCATTGACATCATCATCATCATCATTATCAAAAATATCATAACCATCATTATTATTAACGTCATCATTATCATCATCGTCATCATTATCATTATCATTATCATTATAATAATTAATAATATGATCATTATCATTATAATCATTATCATCATTATCATCATCATCATCATCATCATCATCATCATCATCATCATCATCATCATCATCATTATAGTATTGTTAGCTTGGCCAATATACTATTGAAATGTCTGGTAATAGCTTAAAAATTTTGTAGTATTATTGCCTGTACAAGTCATCCTAATCATCATCATNATTTTAAAGGAGTGAGTTGAGAGTCACGCGTTTGCATATATATATGTATATGTATATATAACATAATAGAATTATGAAAACATCCCCATAATTCTACTTTGTCCTCATAATATTCCTTACAAACATGTGATTGTCAGCAAAAGTCACCTCTTGGTAAACATATAGATAAATTAGAAATATGTTGTGCTTAAAGTATCGAATATGAGTTCAAATGTTCTCACTCTTATGAATGCCAAGGGTGAATGGGCGTAAACCATCCCATGTCATATCCATAATATGAATTACTTTAAAATACAGAGTTTGGTTTTTAAAATTGTAAAAAGCAAAATTTCAGCGGTCTTGAACCATCAAGTGGTACACCTGCTTCTGCAAACGCGTGACTCACAACTCACTCCTTTAAAAACAAGCAACCATCGGAAAAGCTCAAGCTACACGAGCGACCTTCAACAATCTTATCATGCGCTCGTCTTATAAAATCAATTCGCACAAGAACACCAAGAAATGTGATTAAGCAAAAACTTTTACATACTTTACTGCGTATATACACAATGAATGTCATACACAATTCGGACAAAATCTTGTACTTAATATAAAATCCAACAAATACTTATTATAAAAGTTTTTATCATTGGCATTATTATTATTAACAATATCAATTTAAACACTTTTTTAATGGCTATACTATTTTATATCATTATAATTATTATTATTACTATAACATTTACCATGGTCGTCACAAATATAACTATTATCATTATTATCATCAGCATTATCATTATCATAATTACTAACAATATTGCTTTTATCATAATTATCATCATTATCATTATAATCATCATAATTATTGGAATTATTATAGACATTATCATCATTGTCATGATTATACATATATTTTATATTATTATTTCCATTATGATGGTCATTATCATCATTACCATCATTGTTGTCATCATCACAATCATTACTATTATCTTCGTTATGATTATCATCTTCATTATTATTATTAACATTATCATCATTATCACAATTATCATCATTGACGTAATTATTATTGTTGACATTATTTATGCGTCTATTACCGTTATTATTAAGGTTTCGATGAGTGTCCATATTATTTTTAACAACAATAAAATTAACATTATCATTGTTACTGATGTTATTAAGATAATTATAAAGATTATTATCATAACTAAAACAAGTATCATTGTCATTACGAATTGAATCATCACAGTTATCATCAATGTCATACTTAACGTTATTGTAATTGTCAGTGTCGACATTATTTTTATTAGCATCGTTATTTTCATTGTCAAAATTGTTGTCATTGTTATCGTTACCGTATTTGTTATGATTCTTACTATAAAAATTATCATTATCGTTATAATCGTTGTTATTATCTTTTTTTAACATTATTATTATCATCATTATATTATCATTCTTATCATCAATATTACTATTATCATTATCATAATAATTATAAATATTATCATTATTATTTTTATCGTAACTATTACTACCAGCGCTGGTATTGCCATTTTTATTGTCATGTTTATCGTCCTAGTCATTGTATTTGAAATCAACATAGTTTAAAAATTAATTTTGACGTTGTAATGATGACTGACATCGTGTTAGTCTTAATTATTACAATTCTTATTATTATATTTACCCTTTTATTATGATTTATAAGACTACGTCCACACAATTCTGAAAATGATTGATATTGTCACATTTAATATTGTTGTTACTATTATCGTCATCGTTATTATCGTTATCCTTGTCATTATTATAATTACTATCAGGTTTAAATGGTCATTGTTATAATAACTATAACATGATTTTTTTCATCATTATCGTTATTACTACCATTAATCTCATCGTCGTTGTCATTGTCGTCATCACCTTTTCTTTTATTATTACTATCATCATTATTATTATTATCATGGTTATAACTATCTTTATCATCGCTGTTATGATTTCTAACACTATTACAATAGACCTTACAAGGGTCATCTTCATTGTTATTATTGTGGTTAACATTATTATTATTTCTACTAAAGACATTATCATAATGATTTTGATTATTAGTCTTATTATCGCCATTATTATTATAACCATTATCTCTATCATTTTAAATATCATTAGAATTATTGTCACCATCTTTAGAAGATCATTATTATCTTCATTATTATTTTTATGTTTATCGTCATAATCGTTGATATTATTGTCATTATTGTTATGATAATTTCAAATCTCATCATGTTCATTATAGTTATGTCTGATTTACTATTAGTAAAGGGCAGAACACGAAGTTTAGTTTTACAAACAAATAAATGTAGTTTTAGTTTGTTAGGAGCCAGCCATTGCACTAGAGGTCTTATTTGCTTTTATTAACAGCATACTATTCTTTCAAATCGTTGACTTAGCGTTGTGGTGTTAGGTTTTACCGAGCGATATGTGTGGAGCGGTGTACCTTAAGCTGGCGTTGATCAACTATTTAAGCTCATGTCTTATTTCATACGGTAGAAGCGTATCTAACTTTTCGTTCATCCCACGTTCCTTTAAAGGTATTTGTCATACGTTGTCTTTATAATTTTTCCTTAATATTCAAGTGATTATCCAAGTATGAATTATGTTCATATTAATTAGAATTTGCAAACTTGGAATATTTTATATAATTTAGTAATTAAGAAAATTTTAAATTAACAAAGTTAATTTATCAACAATCAAGTTAAGTCTTATCTAATTATTCTATAAACTCAGAAATGCTGTAAACAGCTGATTTTACAAATAGTACAAATCATAACGTTTTAGATTTATATTTTCAATGTTGATGCAATTAAAAGTTTTTTTAACTCAACTTGTTTCTAAGATTATTAATTAGCTGCTGCTTGTGCGCACGCAGTCGCAAGATCTCACAAGGTTGACCGCAACGATAATTCTACTGCTACATAAAAGTACTCAGGGCGGTGACGATAATAAGGCTACTGCTTTTAACGTCGGAATCCAAGTCGACGGTCCTTTGTCTTTTATTCCTTAATGATTCACTCTTTTTATTAGTCTACAGTGGTCTGGTTTGCTTGAGCTTTTCTTAAACAGTTCAGTCACCAAACTAAGTTTTACATTGGCTTGAAATGCGCGCTTCTAACACGTAGCTTATTTACCGAATTAAGTCTTACATCTGCTTAAAAGACGCAACAGAATTCACTCTTTAGCCTTAAAAGTTACTTTGCAGCACTTGATGAAAGAGAAGCGTTAAATCTTGTTATGTGCGAGGAGTTTTTATACTTTTACGTTTAAAGAGGACGTATCAAGTTAAAGATCCTAACGGCTAATCAGAGCCTAATCTCATTAAGGATAATGTCTCTATTCATCGAATACGTCTCTATTTATGGAATACGAAAATTCGTGTATTTGTTATATAACTCAATTGACAAAATTTGCAGTAGTTGTATATTTAACGTATCTTTATGAATTCACAAGAAAAATTTCATTTGACATACAGTAAAAGATTAACTTTTAAGATAATTTTATAAATAGGGATAAAGTCGTACACAACGTATTTTTTACAATAGGTACAACATTTTATAACTATGTAAATTTTGGTCTTATGTTTTTTCCACAATATTAAGTATTGTAACAGTTAAGAACCATATTAAAAAAAAAATATTAATGGTAAATTTGTAGCACACCAGCTAATATAAAAATTTTTACTGTTAGTTCACAGTTAAGGAAAAAAAATTAAAGCAACAAGCATGATAAAATTTATGGTTATCGTAGAGACATTTACCTTACCCTTAACTAACACAAGCGCAATGATGGTGTAATAATTTTAAAGTAATTGATAGTGCAAACTGCTGATTTGTTGGATTCTATGTTAAGTACAAGTTTTTGTCGGAATTATGTATGACATTCTTTGTGTATATACGCAGTTAAGTGTGTAAAAGTTGTTGGTTAATCACATTTCTTGGTATTCTTGAGCAAATTTATTTTATAAGATGAGCGCATGATAAAATTGTTGAAGGTTGCACGTGTAGCGTGAGCTTTTCCAATGGTTGCTTGATTTTAAAGGAGTGAGTTGAGAGTCACGCGTTTGCATATATATATGTATATGTATATATAACATAATAGAATTATGAAAACATCCCCATAATTCTACTTTGTCCTCATAATATTCCTTACAAACATGTGATTGTCAGCAAAAGTCACCTCTTGGTAAACATATAGATAAATTAGAAATATGTTGTGCTTAAAGTATCGAATATGAGTTCAAATGTTCTCACTCTTATGAATGCCAAGGGTGAATGGGCGTAAACCATCCCATGTCATATCCATAATATGAATTACTTTAAAATACAGAGTTTGGTTTTTAAAATTGTAAAAAGCAAAATTTCAGCGGTCTTGAACCATCAAGTGGTACACCTGCTTCTGCAAACGCGTGACTCACAACTCACTCCTTTAAAAACAAGCAACCATCGGAAAAGCTCAAGCTACACGAGCGACCTTCAACAATCTTATCATGCGCTCGTCTTATAAAATCAATTCGCACAAGAACACCAAGAAATGTGATTAAGCAAAAACTTTTACATACTTTACTGCGTATATACACAATGAATGTCATACACAATTCGGACAAAATCTTGTACTTAATATAAAATCCAACAAATCAGCAGTTTGCACTCTCAATTACTTTAAAATTATTGCACCATCATTGTGCTTGTGTTAGTTAAGGGTGAGGTAAATGTCTCTACGATGACCATAAATTTTATCATGCTTGTTGCTTTGATTTTTTTTCCTTAACAGTGAACTAACAGTAGAAATTTTTGTATTAGCTGGTGCGCTACGAATTGACCATTATTATTTTTTTTTTAAATATGGTTTTCAACTTTTACAATACTTAATTTTGTAAAAAAAATATAAGACCAATATTTACATAATGATAAAATATTGTACCTATTGTACAAAAAATCCGTTATGTACGACTTCATCCCTATTTATAAAATTATCTTTAAAGTTACTCTTTTACTGTTTGTAAAATGTAATTTTTCTTGTAAATTCATACAGATACATAAAATAAACTACTACTGCAAATTTTATCAAGGGAGTTGTATAACAAATACACGAATTTTCGTATCACATAAAAAGAGACATATTCGACGAATAGAGACATTATTCCTAATGAGATTAAGCTCTGATTGGCCGTTAGGATTTATTAACTTAATACGTCCTTTTTAAACGTAAAAATATAAAAACTCCTCGCACATAACAAGATTCACCGTTTTTCTTTCATCAAGTGCTTCAAAGTAACTTTTAAGGCTAAAGAGTGAATTCTGTGGCATCTTTCAAGCAGATGTAAGACTTAGTTCGGTAAATAAGCTACGTGTTAGAAGCACGCATTTCAAGCCAATGTAAAATTTAGTTTGTAAATCAATGAGGAACAAAAGACAAAGGACCATCGACTTGGATTCCGACGTTAAGAGCAGCAGCCTAATTATCGTCACCACCCTGAGTACTTTTATGTAGCATTAGAATTATCGTTGCGGTCAACCTTGTAAGATCTTGCGACTGCGTGCGCGCAAGCAGCGGCTAATTAATAATCTTCGAAACAAGTTGAGTTGAAAGAACTTTTAATTGCATCAACATTGAAAATATAAATCTAAAACGTTATGATTTGTACTATTTGTAAAATCAGCTGTTTACAGCATTTTTAAGTTTATAGAATTATTACATAAGACTTAACTTGATTGTTGATAAATTAACTTTGTTAATTCAAAATTTTCTTAATTACTAAATTATATAAAATATTCCAAGTTTGCAAATTCTAATTAATATGAACATAATTCATACTTGGATAATAACTTGAATATCAAGGAAAAATTATAAAGACAACGTATGACAAATACCTTTAAAGTAACGTGGGATAAACGAAAAGTTAGATACGCTTCTACCGTATGAAATAAGACATGAGCTTAAATAGTAGGTCAACGCCAGCTTAAGGTACACCGCTCCACACATATCGCTCGGTAAAACCTAACACCACAACGCTAAGTCAACGATTTGAAAGAAAAGTATGCTGTTAATAAAAGCAAATAAGGCCTCTAGTCCAATGGCTGGCTCCTAACAAACTGAAACTGCATTTATTTGTTTGTAAAACCAAACTTCGTGTTCTGCCCTTTACTTATAGTAAATCAGACGTAACTTTAATGAGCATGATGAGATTTAGCATTATCATTACAATAATGACAATAACATCAACGATTATGACGATAATAGTCATTATGATGATGCCTATGATGATAAAAATAGTAATAACTATAGTTATAATGATAATTATAGTGATTATAATAATGTTGATAGAAACGTTAAAGGGCATGCGAATATTGTTAACAAAAATATCAGAGCTAGTTTCGATAATAATGATAGGACCAATAATAAAAATAACAATAAATATAATGATAATGTTGATAATGACAATAATAATGCTAATATTTTTAATTATAGTAATTATAATAATCATGTTGACGATAAACATGACTATTTCCATGATCAAGATAATTATATTAACAGTGGTGCTAAAAATAATGATTATTTAAATGATGTTATAAATGACACTGCTTACAGTGATGGTAATGTCAGTCCTTGTATGAATGATTTTTTTAATAAAGATAACAACAGTAATGGTTTTATGTTAGTACTTTAAACAAAAACAGAATTTCTAATGATAATGTGACAATGGTAAGAATGATAATAATAATAATGCTGATGATGATAAGGATGATGATGATGCTAAAGACAATGGAGATAATGCTGACGTAAAATAAACTGCTGATAATAATGAAAGTTCTGAAGCCGAGCATGAAGATAATAATAATGCTAAGAATCATAATAATGACGTCATTCATATTAATAACTTAAATAACGTCAGTGATCCTGATATACCGTATAACGATAATGATAAAAAGATAAAAATAACAGAAACAATAATAATACAAATGATGATGAGAAACATGATAATTATGATAACGATAACAAAGATGATAATAGTAATGATGATAATAACGACCGTCATAATGATAATGACAAAAATGATTTTGCTAATGATAATTCTAATGACAGAAATAATAATGATTCTGTGAATAGTGATGATGTTATAGGTTGTGATAATGATTATTATAAAAAGGATAGCGATACATAATAGAATAGCGTTGCTCATAGTAATAACAACTCTGCTAATGATTATAATAGCTATAATTATAAGCAAATTGTTAATCATGATGATGATGATGATGATAATGATATCGATATTGATAAACATAACTTTACCGTTATTGATAATAAAAATGCCATTAATAACAGTTTTGACAATTCAAATAATGAAAATAATATTAGCAATAACAATTATTATGTTTAAATTGTTGACTATTATAACAATAATGATAATAATAATAATCGTAGTCATAAGAAAGATAATCTTAATAGTGGTGATAATTTTTATGACATAAATAATAATGATAATAAGAATAATAATAATAATAATAATGATAACGAAATTTATAGCAATTTTAATACAGATGATAGTTGTGATGATGAAAATGATCTTGATAATAATAATAATTATAAATCGAGTAATAATGATGCTTTTTATACCCCGGGCTGAG
The DNA here is from genome assembly GCF_000648655.2 of Copidosoma floridanum. The sequence continues at coordinate 1,288,182 of NW_019384196.1, forward strand.
GTAGTCAGCCTTTTAGGGCACGTGCTCACTGGGCGGTGGATGAAGGCAAGCTTTCCGCGGGTGTATGGCTCAGAGGTACTGTGGTGGTCGGAGCTTGTACCCGTGGGTGAATGAAACAAAATAAACTAGTTCCCGTGGACCAAAACGCTGAAGAGAAAACCTCATAAAAAAATCTAGGGTTAGTTATCGAATGAAACAGAACATGAGTGACGCTGATAAAAATAACGAACTCCAGGCGGTAACCTCTCAGAGAAAATTCACCACTAGTTCACGACCTGTTGAAAGCCTAGGTGACTGGTGTTGGCCTCTCGGATTTTGAGGGAGGTCACAAAAACGTCTACTACGAAAGTACTATGGTTTCTAACATTCGAAAGCAAATGAAAACTGAAGGTCGATCAAATGATCGGACAAACAAGCCTTAGGATATAGAACAAAAAAAAACTAGAATGAACGTTAGCTGGCACTGGCTGAATCAACGGTAGTCGCTCATCTACAGAAAACCCTAAGTGACACAGACAAGGAGGAGTATAGAGCACTAGGTAGGATGACAGACGTCCTACAAAGTATTGAAAAAGCAATTTACTAGCAGCCAAACGCCAGCAGCACAGTCACCGATGCCAGAGTTCACCTAGAAGAAATCTGTGGGCTCCTAAAGGACTTCAAAGGCCGCCGCCGGAGGACTGTGGGGGAAATTTCAGTGCTGAAGACATCTCTGCCAGCTTATGTGATCAGACAGCCTCCGAAAAAAAAGGTAGAGACGATAGTGCTACTGAGGATTGAACCGTATTGAAAAAAAGTCAGAATGATGACGACAACAAACTGTGGAGGGAAGTTGTAAACAAAAGAAAGCAGGCATTTGCAAACCGCAAGAAGCAAGTGGCTGCTAGAAAAAAGCCGGTAGGTATCACACTGACTCCAAAAAAAAAAAAAACAAGCCAGGAAAGAAAATACAAAAGCGGTGAAAGGCAAAGGGAAGAAACGAGGCCATCTTTAAGAAACCAGCAGAAGGAAAGTCATACGGAGACGTACTGGGAGCGATTCGTAACGCTGTTAACCCGAGAGACAGCAGCGTGGAAGCTACCAGAAAACGCAACACAATGGCTGGTTTTCTTCTGGTGGAGCTTGCCAAAATTTACAAAGACAAGGAGAAGTTGACACAGGCCATCTCACTGGCTATCGGTACCGCAGAGAAGGTATAATCAAGGAAACCTAGAGTTACCTTTGAGTTACTGGACTAAGTGGCAGTTGCCAATAGAGAGGAAGTTAAAGCAGCCATCCAAGAGGCTGCTGAAACCGGAGAAGATCCAGGCGAAATAAAAGTGGCTATGCTACCGCCAAATCGATGGCAGAACAGAATGGCCGTGGCCAAAATGAACGAGGCTGGCACTTTGTTCCTTTTGAGGAAAGGGACCATAGCAGAAGAATGGATCTAGTGCCGACTAAGGAGCAGGATCATCGTCCATCGATGCTACAGGTGCCTGAAATATAGGTCAGGCCTTTGCTGGATATGCAGGAAGGAGAAACACAGAGCTAAGGACTGCAAGGCTGAACCACGATGTGTCCTATGCAGTAAATCCTCGCATTGAGGAGATAGCGAGTGCCTGGTTCTGGAGATTGCAGGGACCTTAGACGGATCCTGAACATAAAAAAAAAATCCCACATAATACTTTGATTTCTTCAAAGAAACATTAACGGGGCAATTGGCGCAGATGCCCTTCTGCCACAAACATTACGTGAAAGAAGGGTAGACGTAGCGCTCATGAGCAAGTAGTACATGAACTTTAAGCCACCTGAGTGACTTAGCAACGCAACAAATATTTTAGCCACTTCAGTTCCTAAGCCAGACAAAATTGGCCAAGACGCAAGCGAATCGGAAAGACATTTTGTCTGGTTGGAGAGTTGAGGAATAACTTATGTCAGCTGCTACTACTCTGGGCGTATTGAAATAAAGTGAGTTTTTTTGTGCCTTTGGCTTTTTTCTCACGTACATCTTGTTGTTACCTATTTTCATAAACTATGTTGTAACCCACGAATCTTTTAAGCAGGCGAATATTTTCATAGTCTTAAAAAAAAAAAAAAAAAAAATGAAAAAGAAAAATTATTGATAAAAAAGCATCATATACACATTTTTTTTAAATTATTTTCGACAAATCTTACTATTACACCAATAGCTCGTTTCGTCCTACATCATTCTCCAGCCTCCTGAATTATACATTCGCTGGTACTAAGTTTATAAAATTTTATTTTATTTAATATCTTCTTTATCAATATTCTTGTAAACTAGAAAGCTCATTCCACAGAGGTAGCACTATGTAGTTTTTAATTTTAAATATTTGATATTATTTACAGTCACTTAATCTCAATACTACATAAAACTTTTCATTATGAAGCACGTTCCCACATTATGGATTTACTTAAGTTACTTTGTTACATACAATTATTTATAACTTGCAACTTAATCATTTTTATAACATAATTATTAAACTACGCCATTGTTAATTTGTTTATGCGATGCGCTCGTAAATTCTATAAATAAATAGTTAAATAAATCGTATAGCTTTTGTCCCAAGAGTGCTTCTTATAACTATCATGACGTGGCCTAATATTATTACTTTTAATGTATTAATTATAATATTGAGGGATGAAGTTCTAGTGTACCAACAAAAGTTAAAACATGCTTCTTAATTATTCTTATCAAGCTTTTTAATACACTATTAAGCCAAATTTCTGAAAAACGACTGCTACTTTGGTAATGTAGCAGAATATGCGGAATGTTGCGGAATAAATTGGCTGATATAGCACACATTTTGCAATCACTTCATATTTTATCTATTAATGCTTTAAAAGAAATTGTTTTCGTACAACTTAATATTTCGTTGTCTTAAATTATTATTTCGACCATTTCGAGATCTCACAATAAACTATACTAGATGTAATGTTTTATAAGACTTATACATCATTAAGCGATATCAAAAAGGTATGTTGATTGACAGAAAACTCAAATTATTACATTCCTCTAGCGTAACTAACAAAGTAAAAAGCTTACGCACTGGATTTTTACATTTAACTGACGGAAACTAAAGGTGTGGATAGTTATTGTATAACTGTTAAATGAAAATATCTAGGTAAAATTGTCTTTGTACTTACCTTTTATAAAATAGCATGAGGCATGTTATGTTAATAAATATTTAAAGAATGTAAAAAAAAAGATTTAATAATAATGCAACAAACATTTGTTAAATATAAGGAAGAAAAATGCCAGGAATTAAATCGAGGACAAAAATATGATACTCGTCGTTACGGGATCATTAGCTATCTTGGCTATCGATGCAACGTGCCTACCATAGTCAGGAAGTGGCATATATGCATAGAGAACCTCAAAACCTTAGGCTATAGTTAACGATTATTATGACTTGTTAGTATAAAAATCTGAAAATGAAAAAAACATCGATATTTTTCACATCAGGTTGAAACGTATCGGTGTACTAGAATACGATACTAGCATAAAAGTACACTGATCGCCTCGCTCATTGCACACATTCGTTTTGCTCAGCTGCATTATACATTCATAATTATATGTAGTAACAGTCAGAAGCGGAGAAGCACTTCTCTCCTCTTTACAGGCTCACTATATCGTCACACCCCTTCCATGCGTCTTCATAATGTATGCTTACATGCACATTTCCACGTGACTCAGCAAGCGCACACTCAGCATGAATCTCCAAAGTATGTGCCTACATTCTTATTTTCACACGAATCCGTAGGCACACACTCGGTATATCGCCTCCACGATTCTCAAATAAAAGAAAAATACGTGCGTCTGGTTCGACCGCTTGGCTGTGACAGGGCGCTCGAAACAGTAGCCAAAAGTGAACTCACGCCGATTGCAGTCAGCAATCTCCCTACTAATCTTTGGTTACAGAAGAATAACAGTGAGCTATAGGGTACGAGCCTACCATTTACTATCAACTTCATGCTGGAACTGCCGCTCTACACTAATTCTCTTCGACGCTTTGCTCTGCTCATTTAGCCACCTATTCAGCTATAATCACGTGATGTCAAATATAAAATGTTTTAATAATTTTATGTTTGTACCATGATTTTAAAAGTATAAATTTTGTAAATGGTTTCAATACAGTACAATTGGAAAACTTCGATATATTAATAATTTGCTTCTGTTTTAAGTGGTAATTTTATTCGATGTTAAACATGTGTAGTTTTATGTAATAATGTAAATCTTATATAACTTTGTAGTGAAACGCAAAATTTTGTTACATTAACCCATCTAGCGAAATAGACTTTTTAAGCATTGAAATAGAAATTTCGTTTACATACTGTCATAAAGTCCAGCTTATTTTAGAAATAGTACAATTATTGATTATTTTGTACGATGAGATTTTATTTGTTCCTTAATAGTTGTCCTTATTTGCTATTTATGTTTTCTTTCTGCAGAACGAGCATTACTTGAATTATTTTTACTTGTTTACTCAGTAATTATCTATTTTTTTTTATTCTAAGTCTTAATTTCTTTCAACTTGTATTTTCTGTTTATATTCTAATATCCCTTGACCTTCAAAGTTAGATACACTTCATACTTTGTCTGTGAGATCTGCCTCATTTGAACATTAATATTGCTCCTTTGAGCTATTTATATTTTTTTTATTACTACGCTTCTTTGCAGTAAGACGCATCTATTATCTTTTACAATGTTATTACTAACAATAAAATATATGTATATATATTATATAAGGTACATTTTTCATGGACTTTTTTTTTCAATCGCAAATTATATTTGTATCTTCGTCTTTCTTGCACGCAACGCTTATTTTGCGCATCATAGGGTATTCGACGTATGCTTGTATTTCCTGATAATACAACAGCTTAATTCACAGTTATGTGACAAGTTGCAAATTTCACTTTTACGTGATTCAGTGTAAAATATTTGGCGTAGCAGTTTATTGACAAGATTGCAATCATCATAATTTTTATCACACCGCTAATAATATAGCATGTACAATATATGTAATTTTATTGGTTTTACTGACTTAATATCTCATTTACTCGTTTTTCAAGTAGGCTAACTGAGTTGATGACTATATTATCGTTAATTTGAATTATATAAGATTTATTCGATGCTCTAATCTCTGATTTTTCGTAAATTGAAAATTTACTATTAATTGATCTCATATTATTTGAAGATGCCGAAGTGTTATGTTTTTTTTCTCTGTTGTTATTAATACAAGTTGTCACTTTTTCGAGTAATGAACTACTTTGATTAGCGTTATTATGCTTTGTACCGTCTGTTTAATTTGTATCGACCTTTGTTTTGGATCCTTGACTGAATTTATATTTAATTTTGATCGTTTCAGTACCAAAGTCTTTGCTTTGAAATTTGGTATTGTAGTTTTCTCCTACTCAATAAGTTGTAAAAAAGCATCGATTTCTTTTCTCACATTATTTTTTTACGTCTAATTCAACTTTTACACTATTCAAGTTTGTATGATGATTTTTCAGATTTTTGTTATACAACTGGTCAACTTCAAATTTGATTCTATCGTACACTTTTTTTTCTATTTCACCGGGATAACGTTGTAATTTTGAATTAAGAAAGTTATTTATTTTGCATAAATCATCCATCTCAGCTTCGATTCTATCAAAAACGTTACTTTTAGGTTTTATTTGTTGTTTAATCCCTTTATTATGTATATTATTATTTTTAATGTTATTAAAATTGCTAAAATATTCTACCCCCCCCCCCCCAAGAGTTTTATCATTGAAAAATGATTAAGCAACTTTTGTTTATGTAGTGTTAAATTTTTCTAATCATAGAAGACTGGAACAAGTTCTTTATTTAATAAATTTCCATTTTGTTTATCATCATTGTTCTAATGTTTTGTTTCTTGTATTAATGCATGACTTATAATGTTTTTTAATAAATTTTTGTCCATGAAAGTGTCAGTTTTGGCACCTACGCACTTTACGAATTTGAAATTTACAAGTAAGATTGCATCTGACTTGGAATAATTATAATTTTGTTGTTCATTAAAACTATTCTATAAGACAACATTATTACGGTGTTTAAGATTTTGTGAATACAGATGTAATTTGCTATTTACAAGATTATTAAAGTGTACGTTATTTATGAGTATTATTCTAGTTTTATTATTTTAATTTTTACTTCCAATACGTCAAAAATTGTTCTCCAAGTTGATTTTATTCACAGATATACCATTTTCTGAGAATTGAGAGTTGACACATACATCAATATGGGTATTTAAAATGTAAGTGGAAATTTTTTTTCCGTCTGTCATACTTTGTTCGTGTCGTATATAAGTTTTTCTAATGTTTTATTTTGTTACTCCTGGTTCGTAGTCTTTTAAGATTTTACGAACAGTTTGATTCACGTAACTACTTGGAATTGCAAGAATGCTTTTAATTTAAAAAATAGTGTAATAGAAATAATTAATAATTCTTTAGAGCTTTGAACAAAAAATTTAAATGATTTTTAACAGACATAACGCTAACAATAGAATGTAAGAAATTGCAGAATACTGTATTTAAAAAAATTAAAGTACTTATGTTTTAACAAATAGCTTTATTATTCAACGTTCTCATCGGTCTTTCATTGTTTTAACTTTTTGGGTTTCTCGTAACACTGTTTTTAGAAACGTGTTTTCACGAGTTCCACGTATCAAGCGCTAAATGTAGGCTTTTTTAGCTTCTTCAAGGTCGTAATGCACCTGAAGTGTTTATTTATCATTGCATCGACTCTGTTTAACGGATTTTTTTGCGCATGAACTTCTTAGAATGTAAACGGCCTAGGCTTTCTTAACTGCATTATCGGAATATGGATTGATGCATGTGTATGTATTATTACTCATCTCATTAAATTTCAAAGCACACATTTATTCATTTACTGGTAGCTTACTCAACTTTTGCTTAATTTAACTCGAAACATTTTTATTTAAGCTGGGCTTAACATTTTATTGGGCTATCCCACTCCTTGCAGTGGATTCTCCAGCTAACCTTATTCCTAATTTTAACAACTGGTTGTAACCAGCAGCTGAATGATAGTACATGATTTTGCGTGAATTTTTGTTCTTTAAGTGTAAACTTCTGTCTATTATTCGCCTTAAATTGCAACACTATCAAAGTTCTTCGTGATTCACTGAAATCTGTGTCTTTGAAAAAGTAAAAGTAAAGTCTTTGAAAAAAATTCAAAAAAATGTTAAAGATCAAAACTTTTGACTTTACTTTTATCAATATTTAAGAACACATCTTTTTCAGAAGGGTGCAATGAATCATTCAAACGTTTCGTTACACTAAACGATTTATTGTTTTCAAGAACATAATTATGCACTTCATTACTTTTTTCGGTGGTAGTTTTAACCGGTACGCTATCGTTACCAGTGATTCTTTGTTGTCCTTAAAAATCAATTTCCATTGGTTAATCTGGTCCGTTGGCTTTGATTAGTTTTTCTTGATGTTAGCTTTCTTGTAATTCCTTGCTTGCTGTGGAATTTGATATGTGTAGAATAATCTGAGGTTCTGCCGGTTGCCAATTAATTGGAACAGCGGTGGAACGCAAGCTAATTTTTCCTAGGATATTTTGTACAAAATCATCCTTTGAAAAATAATTTGACACAAACCTGCAGATCGTTATAAAAATGCCACCCAACGTAAAAAATTGTTGTTACCTAAGTATGCAAACAATATTTTGTGTTACTTTCGTACAGAAAACGAATAGAATGTATTAAACTGCTGTCAATTGATTCTCAAAAAGTTTTCTCAAAATTTATTTTTCTGGTTTTGAATTCAAGATAATAAATTCAAAACACACAAAGACTTGTCTTCATTTCAACGTGTCATTTTACAGATAGTTATATAAGCAATAAATTTGATTGAGGTAATGCCGAAGGTAGCACTAATCAAAAGAGCTGAACTCTTTTCGAATCTCAAGGCGGTAGCGGCAATATAGGGAGAACTGCAAGCGTTAAGCTAGTATGAGCTCAAAACTAGTCAAATGCAAATTAACGTATAAAAAATTTGTTGAGCTATTTAAAATGGTTTAAGATGCACAATTTTGTTTATTTTCATGATAAAATGTTGAAAACATAAAACTAACATTGTTTTCTCAAGCATGTACCTTAAACTACATAAAACCTGTTTACAAGAGCCAAATCATAACAATTTCTATCGTTATAAAATCTCCAAACCTTACAAACATCAGTTTGCAATAACCTAAACAATGTACCACAACATTTAGTAGCACTATTTTTTCTATTGAAACATCAACATGTGTGATGGTCTACTTCTGGTTCGTTATTATGGTTACTTAGTAACAATAATAACCTCCGATTATATATCGTCAAGTTACCACAAATTGATTCCAAAAAAATTTTTTTGCTTGCAGCAATAGCGGAGAAAATTATATCTTAGCAAGCATGAAAGTTTTGACATTACTTGTTACTTTTTTGTCAAGGTGCGCTTGGAGAGCCATCGCCACCGCAGTGCCTCTCCTCCTCCTCCACTAAAAACCAGGAATCTGGTGAGCACCGCGAAGACAATAGTGATTCTTTTACCAGGATTTCATTAGTATCTGGATGCATATAGATCGATACTATTTTTCTATGTAAATATAATTGTTGAACACCAGCCTGTGTAAGTTTCAGCCAGATCGGTATTAATAATTAACAGCTGAAAAATTGTGAATAAAATTTACATTTTCTACAAAATTTACAAATAAAATTTATGAATACAAAAAAAGTTACCTTTGTTTTTGAGAATGTAAGGATGCTTCTTTTTTATTCATGAAAAAAGCAGGTTTTCAACAGTACGAAAGCGAATCCTGAAGATATTTAATTAAAAAAGTTATACCGTTTTACACGTGTGTCTAAAAGTAGTGACTCTAGAAAATCATCATAAAATCGGTTGAAATGAATTTTTTTTTTTTAATTCTAAAGTGATACAATGAAATTTTATGGCTTGGTTTGGTAGGTCTAACTACTTTGTACACGTCTAAGGACAGTTTGCAACTAACAGAAAAAAAGAAATCGTCAAATGCCGAAAAAATTTGACAACATACTCATTGCCCCTTCATATTGTTGAAGTGTTTTAAAATTTCTTAGTTTTGTAATTGTAATTTTACAAAATAAATAAATTAAACTATTATCAACATGAACATCTAAATTTTTAATAAAAAATTTCTTTTAAAGCTCATGAAAAGTTTTTTTTGGATTAGAAAATTTTTTTATTGGATCCAAAAAAAACTTCTTTTGTACCATTTTTGCGGCAAAACATTAATTGTTTGGTTTTAACTCGAATTATAAGAATTTTTAACAAAAAATTGTTAAATAATAGGTACAGGGACGATAAAATTTACAATTTTGACCTTATATTATTGTTTATCGACCCCGAAAACCTCTGAGTAACAAGTCTCAACTGTCTAAGTAACAAACTTCCATGAAAGTTCAAGGAATGACGTTGATAATTCTCACCCTGAGCACCAGGTACCTCAGAGCTTATCGCTCTCGTCATAATTGTGTTCAGCGACCAAAAAAAAAAAAAAAATCCCGAGAGACCATTTTGGCGGCTGAATATCAATTTTACAAAATTTTTTACCACGTCACTTTTTTAGAGTGCCTACAGGGGGTTGAAACTACCCTAGTTTTTTAAATTTTCATTTGACGGAATAAGTTAAGGATGAAAAATATAATTAAAGATTCTGGAAACACAATACAGAAGGTCCCATTCAAATCGGTTATGTTTTCCCATTTCTCTACCCTTTCTGGCTTGTTTACTGGACTACATGCATAATTTTCAGTTGCGTATTTCTTCTAGATTTTTAGCTACACAATCTAAAACTCTGTACTTGCGTGTTTCCACAAGCGATTGGCGTAAGATTGTTTTAAAATGGCCTGTCCTCTCGTATTTAGTCGGATATTTTGAATTTTATTTATTGTTCATACAATATATATATACAAACATACACACATACGTATATTTCAGTTGGGTCTTAGTTCTACATTCGTTGCTATAAAAAAGTCCCTAGTACCCCTGTTTATTAAAATAAGATAACAAAGTCGTTAAATTAAGTAATGTTGTGCAAAATTTAAAAGGTCCTAAAGAAATTGTAGCTTGTTTTTATTTTTTGGAGTGGGAAAAATTGAGCGTATGATTATGATCAGAATTTTTTTTGACAATGTGTTCTCAAACGCATTTGCATTGAAATAATATACGTTAATAGTGATGTTAAAAGAAGTCAACGAACAAATAAAAAAAAATTAGGGTTTTAAAAAGAACACGGATTTTAAACGCTCTTATCGTTAATTCTACGCGACCGAATTTTCAAACCAACGATTAATTAAATATAAGTAGATCATCGCTTACCTGTGTTGTGAATCCACCTGTTGCGAAAATCCATTTGATTTGTAGCATCAGGGAATCTATAGAGCTTTTCACCGAAAAGCTTCGATTTGGCGGAGCCCCTGTATTGACAAAAGTCGTACAGTCTTGTTGCCATTTTACTTAATCGCTAAAATAACATCGTAGCCCAGGTATCACACAACCGTAAGACAGCCAAAAGCAAACTTATCAATGACGAGAAAGCGAAAATTCTTACCAAAATCACTTTGTTTACATAGTCATTGCACTTACAACATTATACACAATCACTTTAATCACGTGTATAAAAAACCTGCAACAGGCAGCTGCCACAACAGCAAATCTAAGCTTGCTGATGTAACCTCTGACTAAAAAAATCTCTATCTACGTCGTTACACTTTAATCAGTCATGCACTTGTTCACATACTAAGTGTCATATGCAACACGTGTACACACGAAGAATACAAATCAAAAAATATTTAATCAGAACAATGTTAAATCTTCGTATTTGTCGTACTAATGGTCAATGTGTGTATGCACAACAAACACAAAAATCTGAAAATGAAAAAAACATCCATATTTTTCACATCAGGTTGAAACATATCAGTGTACTAGAATACGATACTAGCATAAAAGTTCACTGATCGCCTCACTCATCGCACACATTCGCTTTGCTCAGCTGCATTATACATTTATACTTATGTGTAGTAACACTCAGAAGCGGAGAAGCACTTCTCTCCTCTTTACAGGCTCACTATATCGTCATACCCCTTCCATGCGTCTTAATAATGTGTGCCTACATGCCCATTTCCACGCAACTCGGCAAGCGCACACTCAGCGTGAATCTCCAAAGTATGTGCCTACATTCCCATTTCCACGCAAATCCGTAGGCACACACTCGGTATATCGCCTCCACGATTCTCAAATAAAAAAAAAAAAATACGTGCGCCTGGTTCGACCACTTGGCTAGGACAGGGCGCTCGAAACAGTAGCCAAAAATGAACTCGCACCGTAGCATTACAGTGAGCAATCCCTCTACTAATCTTATTCAAATTAACCAAGTAGACTTATGTTGGGTCAGGCTAATTTTGTCTATTATGGTAAGAGATAAGCTTTTTTTGTAATATTTCAAGACTGGCAAAATTTAATGAACAAAAAATTTAGCTTTTATTCTGAAGTTCTTTTAAGTCATGTTTGCTGTCGGTACCTATATACATATATGTATATATATATATGAATGTAGTACGAACGGCTTATACCCCGAAATTCGTCTTTCCATCCATATACTTCACACCTTTTTTTTACTTTTTTCTGTAGAGGTCATATACACCACGTAATTGTAATTAAAACTATCACTGTTGAATTAACGAGAAGACAGCAATGGAAGCAACTAGTCCTCGTAAGGGAATCGCTGCTAGAAGAACAAGATAAGTACACTTTTCGTGGGCACCTTTATTTTTTCAAGTTAGTTCGCGTAAAAGTACTAGCATTGCTGACACCGAGAATATTTTTACCGTGTCCTTATTCCTTCTTGATTATCTTCTTGAGGGTCATAAAATATACAAATCATTCATACATATTGCCCATGCTCTGTGTTCAATAAAGTTTACATTACGTATCACTTTTCAAATTCTACATTGTCAGAAAATAGTATGAATACATAAAATTTAAATTAATGCGTATTACATATAAATTTTCCATTTACTACATATACACACATGCATTGATCCATATTTTGATAATGCAGTAAAGAAGGCCAAGGCCGTTAAAATTCTAAGAAGTTCATGCGCAAAGAAGGCTGTTTAACTGAGTCAATACGATAATAAACAAACACTCAAGTTGTACGAATACCTTAAAAAAGCTATGTTAGCTTATAATGCTTTATCGGATCTATTGTTCCTAATGACGTCATCGAAAACTGACATTTATTTCAAGTGTAATAGCAACAAATAAATTAAAAATATCATTGGGTGTCGTGTTTTTTAAAATAGTAATATAATCAACTTCTATTGTTTTCATTTAGGATTTTATGTAACTGTTGTAAATAAACCTGGTCTACCACATTTTCTCATTATAGAAATTACATCTTGATAATGTTTATATGTCTAAGACTCCCAATATATGTATATGGAAGTATAAAAAGATTTTTAATTTCTCACTTCGTCTCGAAATTTTTAGAAATATTGGATGCACTATTACAAATTGCGTTTAAAAAACTTTCATAAAATTTAGTTCTTAAATTTATATAATTATATCTTAAATATTTTAAACGGTTATATTCAGTCATGATGTGAGAATAAATAATAAGTTGTTGTGTCAGCCGTTCTGTATATAATAGTGAATTCAAATGAATTTCTTTTGGTATTTAAGACAGTCAGTAGGAATAATATAGTAACATTGTTAGTTTTTTACTCTCATTTAAGTAATTTCTAAAATAACCAGGAATCCATCCTAAATCTTCTTAGGTAAAAGATAATGGATAGAACTATCCAATAACACTATAAGATCAATAAAAGGAGACAGTTAACTTAAAAATGCTTCTTTAGCATAATTATTCAGTCATTCTTTTGGGTATACGCAAAGATCAAAGCTTCCTGAAAGTTTTAAGTTAAAAACTATAATAGCACCGAATTGTGCAGTCAATGGTTCATTATATGTATGTTTTAACTGGCCCGTTTTCTTAAAAAAATCATTTCATAATTTGGTAATTTTTTTACGTGTGTGATTTGATGTAAGCGTTTGTACTTTTTTGCCATTGGATTTTCTTTCATAATTTTTACCAAAGCTTCGATATGGTTTTTAAGAATATTGCTATTATTTATATATATATAGTGACAGTAAAATACCGTCAAGCTATTATCGGCAGGCTAGGACAGGTGGGAAAAAAAAGAGGATATGTGGAGAGAGTAGATTAGCTTAGGCTGTTAAACGCACGTTAAGGTAGCTTGTATCCGTTCTTACGCGAGAAGCGTCTTTTGAAGGTTTCTCCTTTTCCTTGTTTTTTAGCAATTCTCGTCGTTTGTCCTTGACGGGACGCCCTGGTGCAGTACTAGGGCTGTGACCCTGTTTTGCGAGTAAGCGTAAGATTAGCGAGATGATGAGTGAGAGCAGCAGCTCTTAGTCATAGTTAACAGGGATGCCTGTTGACTCAAGCTGGTGCTTCTCGACAACGCCGCACCGAACCCAAGAAACGTCCATACAGCGAAGCTATACCAAAGTTGCCACAAGTACCTACCTGTAGGTAGTCTTTTGTAAAGTGCAGCGGCCCTCGAGTAGTCTATGTAGGTCTGCCCGGTTCACAAGCTTATGCTGCGAGCTCGTCGAGAATTTGTACTCGACGGGTGTGTTAACACACACACACACGTGCATGCGCGCGCATACGCCTGCGTGTAATTGTTTAATTTTACTTCATTTTTACTAAATATATTACCTTTTTTTTTATGAAATACTAATCACCAGTGTTTATTACATTGTGTACCCGATTTCCCGTATGCCGTGTTTACAACCATCGCGAGAGGTGACGACAGTCAAGGTTGACGTGATATCCAGCCCCAGTGGTGTCCTCGCAGATAAAATTCACTTCTAACAATACCAGGGAGTGTCACCGAGGGTATCCGGGCCACGTAGGCCCAGTAGAGGTCGAAGCTTCCCTTCGTAAAACCGCTTTGCACGCACCCTATGACATTCGCGCTTGACACAAGAACCCCCAGCTACGTATCGCACGACGTTCTCTACTTAGTAGATGACATTTACTATTACTATACATATATATAGTAATGGTTTAGTAAAAGCTGTGGCAGCAGCTACAGCAAAACAAAATAGATCGCACGTATAACGCGTATAACTTGTGTTACATAGGCGAGAGACACTGGCAGACTCGAGTCAGTTGCAAGTGTAAGCAATGCTGTGGCTTAGTTTACGTGCACAATTTTGACTTGTTGCTACTTTCCAGCACTTAAAATTTTTGTATACAAGTGCCAGTGAGAAAGAAGATAGTATTTTAAAACGAAATATTATTATCAATAGCTCACAAGCTTAGCCTGTGGAATCTGATTTTCACAGGTAGCGAGCGCTAATCTACAGAGCATGCAGCGTATACTGAGTGTATAAACTAGTCTACGTATAAACACGGCTGTTGGCTCCAAGCAGCTTGAAATTCGAAATACATCTGTATAGATATTGTACCTCACACCTACACACAAAAAAAAGAGAGTTAAGGTAATAAATATTTCTACAGCTGATAGCTTTTACTAAAAAAAGCCATATAAAATTACTTTATTAATTTAAAGGCATTAGGCATATAAATAGGGAGGAGATTGCATCTAGCTAACACCTTGGCACAACTCCCCTACCTGTCAGCTCTCTCTCCCAAGCTAATATTTGCGCTACGCCACAGTACACTAACAACCAATAAATTGTATAGCATAAGTTTATGTACATCAAAGGACTTTAGCAACACTGACTAACCAGCAAGTGGATACACTAATCGAATTTTGCAGGCCATTTATAAAAAATGACCTTGGCATCGATTTTTTTAGAAAATATCGAGCTGCTACCGACTTGCAGCAAAGCAGTAGGGCTCATCACCTCTACTAGTGGCTCAGAGGAAGATACGTCTCCAAAGATTTTGGACCAATGGAGAACGTCACCACATCAATAGGGCAACGTATAAATGATTGTCAATTCATAACTAAGAAAGCTTGCGAGGAATACGCAAAAGTCAGCAACAAAAAGGCCGATTACAACTTTACGCACCCACTAAAAGTAGTGCGTGATGATATAGGAGAAAAACAACTCCTAAGAGCCACGACAATGGCAGTAAAATCAGACGTAGAGACCGAAGCTCCCGATAACTGAGCAGCCACTACGAACCAAAATGAGCTTATTATTATTACGTTCTCGTCTATTAGAAACTCGGATGAGTATAGAAGGGCTCGATCAGCACAGACTCTCGAAGATGATAACAGATGGCACCATAATAAGCTGTTTAAAACCAACAAAGACATTGTTAACCATGCACAAGTAAAATCGGATTTTGCAGCTAATAGAAGCCACTCACAAATAAGGAACGTGCCATTCTAAAACTTGAAGGCCAAAGCGACAACGTGCCGGCCAGAAGGCGCAAAACAATATTCTGCGAGCAAGCGTTTGTGAATCTTGTAGAATCACAAGCAACGCTACTTAAAAGAGGCTGATATAATATAGGTTTACCATCGACGTTGTCATATATTTTAGTTCCACCGCCACACACGACGATGGGACTCTTATGGCCACATCCTTTAGTCAGATTTGTGCAAGTGATATAGCTGGTATGCACGATGAAAAGCGCATACATGGAATTGGTAAGCTACCCGCAGATGAGTAGGCAGGTCACCTGTTCATATAACGCAAACGCAAGCGCTTATGGCGCGGTTAAATACACATGTGGTGAGTGCAACAAGAAATCTGACGTACACCTATCTACCCTCGTATTCGGCTGCACTCGTTGATCCCACACGTCAAACCTGATCAGGGGAGAGTCTCCCGCCTCCAGCGGACAGGCAGTCAGCATCAGAAAGGTCGTCCGTCGACTCCGGATGCCGTGATTTAGAAAAAATTGTCTAGCTTTAGAACGTACAGTTCAGAGAAGAACGTCACGACAATTTTGACACTTTCCTCACGCACATTACGGAGTGCCGCACGGCTTCGGTTTGACGGAAATAGAGCTTTTCCAAGCTCTGCTAGAACTTATGAGCGGCATCGCAACGACGTGGTTCCGTAAAAAATGTGACTAGTGGATCAGCTGAGCTGATTTTGTAGCTGTGGGGCAGAAGTGGTATGGCTTAGGCAAAGTGGTGCAGTGCTGCCTAAACTCAAACGCAAAACTGCGCACCAAATACGCTGGCGAGCCTGTACGAAATTTTTTAACTCAGCTTAAGAATATCGTACGCTGTATTTAACCTCCATAGCCTGTCGAATATCAGTTGTACCTGTTTCACAGAAACATGTAACCTGAGTTTTAGGATCAAGTCAGTAGGAACAAGCTCGCAAGAGAAAGCGTCCACTTGCAGCGAATGAGCTACCCTTTAAAAAGCGATTGAGGAGCTGCCAAAGAAATTAGCTAATCCTCCTAAGGTAGCCGTGTTCAATGTGATCGACGAATATTCGGTGGAAACAGTCAATGATCTGACCATCAAGAAGGTCAGCAAATCTGCCATCGATGACAATATGGTGAAGCTACTGCTCAACCTTCTGAGCATCGAGAAACATTGAGCATCGCTGGTGATGTACGCTGATAAGCGGAAATAAAGCTCCCACTTTTTTAACGATCTCTGAAAACAACAGCGATGATCACCCTCTCCTTCACAACAGGCAAAGGGACGCTGAGGTTCAAATTCGCGTTCACCAAGGTGGAATACAAACGGTGGGTCTGACACGAAAGACCGTAGCACCCAGTGAGACAGATCCTCTTTGCAGGAGTCACAGCCACATTGCTTCAAGTGTACCTATTTAGGCCACGATACGCGAGATTTCCCGAATAAGAGGCAGGGAAATAAAAGATGGTAGATGTAACGAGGGTATTACGCTGCCCCCTTCTCCCGAATTCTCACAGGCTGCGATTGCATCGGAGAATGCACGCTGGTGTTAGCTACAGCTTGAAGTAGCTGGATACAAGCTGCGAGCGCAATACGACCCTGGTGCTACTCTTACTGTCATGTGAGCAGTAAGGATCCAGATAGCGAACTCTTGCGATCGGTAACTACGTTCCACGCTGGAAAACCCTGAGATGGCCGATGGACTACCGTCATGCACCCTAGGCCTCGTCACTCTACCTGTAGAGCTAGGAGGGGCAAAACGGGACGTGAACGTTATTGTGCTGCACGAGTTAGACGCTGGTTGCTACGTCGGCGCTAACTTCATCAATGCTTGATATTAGCATATACCTTGTCGGTCGTAGAGCCTATAAATAAGCTGTTATGCAAGGATCAGCCGTTTGACTGAAAAGACGAACAACAACGATTCTTTGAACATATAAAGTTCTTCCTGACGTCTCTGATTGTGCTGCACTGATCTGATCTCGAGAGCCAGTACACGGTGCAAACGAACGTCAGTGACTAGATTAGGTGCCGTCCGGTCCCAGATAGTAATCGGGCAGAAAAAGGTGTTGGAGTTTGTGAGCCATTTTATGACACTGGTTGAACATAATTACAGCGTGACAGAGCGAAAATTCCTCGCAGTCCAGAGGATGACAAAAAGTTTCACCCGTATATTGAAGGAACGCACTTCCAAGTCGAAACCAATCATAGTAGTCTCCGGTAGTTGGTGAATATCAAAAATCCGACTGGACGACTGTCAAGATAAGCCATGGAGCTTCAAAGCCATGGACTCGAGGTTAAACACCATAAAAGTATGCAAAACTGCGTGCCTGATACCTTGTTGTGATTATATCAGGATGACAAGAGCTTCGTGGTGGCAGCGCTAGTATGGAAGCTCCCTGCTGGAAATCCTCGGTACCAGAAGACGGTACAAAAGGTACGGGTTGACCCACGGGGACAACCACGATGGAAAATCGTTGGAGAGTACCTATACGCGTACTGCCCTGATTCTACGGTCAACGAGACTCTTGGCGATATGGAAGCCTGGAAGCTGGTGGTGCCTAAAAGCCAGCACGTTTAAGTGCTTAAAGAGTGTCATGACACGCCAAGTGCCATCTATCTTGGCCGTAAAAAGATATTCGCGTGTGTATCTTGGATGTAGTACTGTCTAAGGTACTACCAGGATGTTGCCCATTACATGTGGATCTGCTTTTTTTACCAACATTCCAAGGTAGACCAGAAGCTACCCCTGGGACTTAAAGGGCGTAGGGTCATCACTGCTTCGTGGCAGGTAGTGGCAGCTGACATGATGGGCCCCCTACCGAAGACGACACACAGCCACGAATACATCCTCATTATTGAGGATTTTTCACTAGGTGGGCCGAAGTTGTGCCGCTACGGCAAGCTAACGGCAAGGCTGTTATGAGCGTGCTGAGAGAGCGCGTCCTTTGTCGTCATGGTACTTCAGAGGCACTGCTGACGGATAATGGCACCGATTTCCAGAACAAGGAAGTCGTGACGCGTCGATGGGTTCTTGGAAAGCCTTGGTATACGACACATGCCTACGCCACCGTATCACCCGCAGGCAAACCCTCGAATGCCTGAATCGCACGATCAAGACCATGATTCGAGCTTTCGTCAAAGCCAATCATAGGTCATGGGACGAGAAGCTGTCCAAACATGTATTCGCCTATAACAAAGTAAAGCACGGTTTCAACGCATGGAGCATTTACCGATGCTGCACGTGAAAGCAGCCCAGCGAAACGATAAGGCACAGGCCAATGCCACACAGCATTACAATGCCAAACATCGTGACGTGGTTTATGCCTCCAATGACCAGGTATTGCAGAAGAACCATGTCTTGTCATCGGCAACGCACGGCGTGGCGCCAAAATAAGCCCCAAAGTACGTCAGCCCCTTTACCATTATAAGGGCTTTGGGTTTTAACACATTCGAGTTATGATCCAAAGAAGGCACGTGCTCAGGCTCTATACTCGTCATACAGTTAAAATCCTACGTGAGCAGGGGTAAAGAGAAGATATCAGCTAGCTGGGTGGAAAGTTTTCAGTAGATCTCAAGTTTGACTTGTCAGTTGATGCTTGAAAAATTATGAAAGAAATGATAAAGACATTTTGGCACTTTTTGTATGAGTAAGTAAAATAGACAAAGCAGTCATCGCTACCACAGATGCATCTGACAGGACAACGTGACAAAGAAGAAGTAAAAAAAATATTGGTGGTAAATTTTACAGTTAGTTAGTCAATTATAAATTATTTTGACATATTGATTTTTAATGTTGCTAATTAAAAAAAATACTTTTCTTGTTATATTTACATTAGTATTGTTAAAGTGGTAAATAATATATACACTATTAAGTATTTATATAAATGTAATTTATAATAATAAGGAGAAGTATTGAACAATAATTGTAGTAAGCATAGTGCCACTTACGACGGCTTCATATTAACTAACTTCAACTCTCTCTAAAGCGAGTACACCGGGACCGAAGTTCCCTTTCCACTCTCTCTTACTCATACATCATGTGTTCACAAATACATCACTAGCACAAATGTACTTATTCCTAACACGCCTCCTTACATTTCTGCTATTTTTACCATATTATCATTTATTTAAGATTTAATATTTTACAAAATTTTTCATGTTTTTCTCTACTTAATGATTTCGTAAATATATCAGCAACATTTTTATTAGTATCGACTTTTACAATATTTATTTTACCTTCATTTACGCTCTCATGTACAAAGTGATATTGAACTTCTATGTGTTTAGAATTTTTAGTAAAATTACCGTACTTTGCTATATTGATTGCACCACTGTTATCTTTATACATATTTATTGGTTTTTCACATTAAATATTAAAGCATTTTATTAATTCTGTGACTAACTTAATTTCAGTTACTGCTTCTGACAAAGCAATATATTCGGCCAATGTTGACGCTTTTGTAACGGACTTTTGTTTTCTCGACCTCCAATACACAACGTTTCCGAATAATCGTATTACAAAGCCGGTCGTCGACTTCCTATCATTATTATCGCCTGCCCAATCGGCATCTACGTAACAATCAACTGTATTACAAACTTTACTTCCAATACACGATAAACTTAAATCTCGAGACTCACATAAATATTTTAAAATTCTCAAAGCATATTAAAAATGGGTAATATTAAAGCAATTCTGAAATCTGCTTGAATAATTTACTACAAAACTTGTTTCTGGCCTTGTAGCTGAACTTATATACAACAAAGCACCAATCAAATTTCTATATTTAATATCTCTTTCATAATCATTGGATTTCTCGAGTTTTCAGTTTACTTCCATTGGTGTTTTATACATTTTACAATTTTTCACCCCAAATTTTTCAGCTAACGAAATAATATATTCTTTTTGCGATAATTTCATTTCATTACATAACACATCGTATTTTACAGTAATTCCTAGATATTCTCAAATTTTTCCGATATCTTTCATTTTAAATCGTTGTGACAGCATTTTCTTTACTTTTTCTATTATTTCTTTATTCTTACTGCTAATAAACAAGTCAACGACATACATAAGCAAATAAACAGTATCTTCTTTTAATTTTAATGTATACAAGCAATAATCAATATTACTTCTAATAAATCCTAATTTTATTAGAAATTTATCTAGACATTCATACCAAGCCCTGGGACTTTCTTTTGAGCCATTTAATGCTTTAATTAATTTATACACTCTATAAGTTCCGTCTTCATAACCTTTAGGTTGATTAACATATACTTCAGACGTTACTTTTCTATTTAAAAATGCTGTCTCAACGTCCATTTTCTCTATATGCAAACCCATTTTACAACAATAAGCTAATAAGATTTTTAGCGTTTGCATTTTTGCAACAGGAGAATATATATCATCTACTTCATCTCTTTGTTGAAAACCTCTAACTTCTAATCTAGCTTTATATGTACCATTTCATTTTTTATTATACACCCATTTAACATCAATTGACCTTTTTCCTTTACTATCGACTAATTTCCAAGTTTTATTTAATTTAATACAATTCATTTTCTTATCCATTGCTTCTATCCACTTTTTACTCTCGTTTGATTTAATCGTCTCCTCAAATGTAGCAGGGACATCAGTTCTACAAAAATTCGCAACAATTTTACTTTTCATTTTATATTGATCGTAACGTTTAGGACTACTTCTAATTCTTTCTGACCTTCTAGGAATTTTTAATTGACTTTCATTTTCATTAATTTTAATTTTGATCGGGCTTACAAAAACTTTATCATTTAATTTCTCACTATCAAAATTACTTTCATTTTCATATTCATTAGATTCATCGTTATTTAAACCAATACATTTTTTATTTTCTTCTATAACTTCAACATGTCTCGCTACTATAACTTTATTATTTATTAATATACGATATCCATTATCACTATACCCGACTAGAATTCCTTCTTCAGCCTTTTTATCCCATTTTTAAATTCTTTTCTGTTCTGGTTTTCTAACAAAAACTTTACTACTATAAATTTTTAAATGTGAAACATTAGGTCTTTTTTTGAAAAATATCTCATATGGTATTTCCTTTTCAATAGTATTCGTCAACGTTCGATTTTTCAAATAAGTTGCCGCTTGAACTATTTCTGGCCAATATACTTTACTTATCTGTGCTTCTTCTAATAAACAATGCGGCATATCCATTATCGATCTATTAAACCTTTCTGCTACAGTATTTAATTCATCAACATATACAGGACACGGAGAAATAAGTATACCCTTACTTTTTGCATAATTAAAAACTTCACCATTTAAATATTCTTTTCCATTATCACATCTTAAATATTTTACCTTTTTTTCTGTTAAATTCTCACATTTATTTACATAATATTTAATGCACTCACACACTTCTGATTTGGATTTTATAGGCTATACTCTAGCAATCTTACTGTAATCGTCTATAAATGTAATAAAATATTTTTCTCCTCTGAAGCCCGTATTTTGGAAATGCCCACAAACATCTGTATGTACAATCTCTAATAAATCTTTCACTCGATTTCTATTATTTTTAAATGGTACATTATGCATTTTATTTTCTACACACGTTTTACATTTCAAAAATTCGCCTTTTAATTCATTCGGTATTCCGTTTAATAGTTGCTTTTTACACATCGTATTCAAATATTTAAAGTTCACATGTCCTATTAGTCTATGCCATTTTTCTTTTAAATTCATTTTACTAATTTTTTTATNAACTCTTGAAGTAACTATCATTGTTTACAATGTGATCTGTACTACCACTATCTAAAATCCAATCGATTTCGCTACACTGTTTATCATTTACCTTACTATTATACGCAGTAGCTGTATTCCCTTCAACCTTGGCTATCCATGAGCCTATTTTGTCGTCTCTTATTGACTCGTTCCCGCAGCTTGTGTTTTGATCGTTGCTTGTTCCAGCCTGGGAATGATATGCCCCTCTATAAGCACCTCTTCCCCTCGCTCCTCTGTAGCCTCTTGTTGATCTCCTTGTCGAGCAACCGTTTATAATTTGTTTATCAGTTTGTCCTTTACGTTTACAATCCTTCATTATATGTCCAAAGTTTCCGCATTTATAACATTGTCTTTGATTCTTATTCACTGCAAATACACTCGAATTTCTAATGTTTGTTTCGTCTTTATTACTTTTTATTTCAGCCATTTGAATTTTATTTTTCACGTATTCTGCCGTCTGATCCTCTTCCTTCAATGTATCTATCAAGTCGCCTATATAACTGTACGACTCATGTACTGTATTTGTATGTATGCAATGTATTAAAAATACAATGTATATAAAATATAATTTAGCTTGGCAATGTATTTAAAATATAATTTAGCTTTTCCTTTTCAGTTACTATAGCACCAGCACTTTTTAAATCATTTACACATTTCTCAAAATTTAAGAAAAACGTTGCTACATCATCATAATTTTTTAATTTCAATTTTTCCAGTTTTTTTCTATCTACAATTTGCATTGCCGTTGATTCTCTCAAATACAACTGATCAAATTTTTTAATAATTCCATAAGCCTTCATCTCATTACAAACAAACTCTATTTGTCTATCCGAAATAGAGCTGTATATATAATTAATTGCTTTCAAGTCAGCTTTATCCCATGACTCTTTATCACTTACTGTCTTTTCTCTTTCAATATTTTCTTCACATTTTTTCATTTTCAAATACATTGTAATTCTTTTAACCCACATCTGGAATAAATAGTTACAATTGTCCTCATACAATTCCTACTATGTTAAACAAAGTAATTCTTATAACGCTATTTAATAATTTTGGTAGCCTAACAATAATTGTTTGATATTGAATAAAAATAACTATAAACGCAATAATTTGCGTTATAAGGTAAGTACGTCCCAGTTGTCCTAAGAAATATAGTCGTTTTTAGTACCGTTAAAACATTTTATTTAACACCACTTTTCCCAGTGTGGTTTTTTAATTATCATATCCATTATTACCAGCTGCACGTGAGTGGAATAAGGTTAATAATAAGATTTGAACACGAATCCAACGATTTTAATTGTTTAATTATTCTTGGATATCATAATTGCTACTAAATATGTATCACATATGTGAAGAGTCTTCTGGTATACGATACTTCAAAAAAATATTCTAGGTATCACGGATTAATTCTGCAGATACTTTAGTTTTAAAGCACTTGAGCCATCAGTTTATGATAAACTTATAATTGAAGAATATTTAATTGGTACAAAATACTGTGGATACTTCTAATTTTTGCTTTTTATTCAAGATGCAGGAAATTTTCTTTTTCTAACACGACTCATATAGACCTTTGTTTTTAATTGTTTAACGGTTCACTATAGGACAAAAATTTTAAAGCAGTTAATCTTATTAAGGCTTTTTTATGGTAAGCATGTCTGTAACTAATAAAGAAACGATGGCAGTTTTGTATGAGTAAAATAGAAAGAAGGAAAAAAATAAAAAAAAAATTTTTTAAAACGAACAATATTAACAGTTGAATTTATATACCCATACTTTTTTATAAAGGCAGTAAACAAACTGAATGTATGTACTACGTTCTCCTTCAAATAATTTAACGTTACTATTAGGACAAGAAGTACTTAAAAAATTTTTCCTGGTAACTTTATCTGCAATAAAAAAAAGAGGAATGTCAGTTTTGCAACAGTAAAATAGAATGAAAATCCGAGATGATTCACATCTTTAAGAGTACTTTGTGATAATTTTGTATTATGTGCTCATGCTGTAGTACAAATAAACTAAAATAATTTTGTCCCTAGTTAACTACACATTTTCAGAATTACAATTACAGTTTACCATTTAATTGTAACAAATAGCATAAAAAATGACAAATTTCGTTGTATATAAAAAAAAAGTCACCTTCATTCACTTTTATTATGCACTATCATTTATAACAGTAAATAAATGCAAAGAAACACAGCAGTACGGAGTCTATGGGCATTGTTCTCAGAAATGGCTGCAAAAAAATAATATATACATATATATCATAGAACAGTGTTTGCTTATTTGACTTATTGTGCGAGAAAGTTGGAAAATTGTTGTTTCAAAAATAACATGCGTGAATTCAGCTGTTCAAAAAAAGAAGTAAATAAAAAATGGGTAATTAATATATATTTTCGACCTCAAGCCGCAAATTTATTTTTTCTGCACAAGCATAGGTTTTGGCACTAGTGAGCTGATGGCAAATATTCTAAGGATTTGCAGAAAAAAAGGGAGAAAAGGGTGGTGGCTTCGGTTGGAAAAATCGTTAATTTTGTTATGGAGTTCTAGACAAGTATGAATTTTCATCAAAACTGTGTGTTAATAGCACATTACGATACTAGTGCGCGAGGAAGGCGATTGACGCACGTGAGTCAATCACCTAACATCTAGCACGTGTGGTATATACAATTTTTTGACACATCCTGCACGAGGAACAAAAATATTAGCCACATTATGTGGCTCAGCAAAGATCTCGACGTACACACGCACTCGCACGAGTTGTGAGTCGCGCATGTAAATTGAGGTCCTGAGAGCCACAACAGATTGCTTACAACCGAGGTCCCACGCACTGCTTAAAATGCATCGAATGAATTTTACTATTTTACAAAATTCCACTACATTACAGACCATTTTAAAAAAAGTTATAATAATAGAAGAGCATATAATTTACGACAACCAATTAAATGTACCTATGTGTATGTGGATAAAACTAAGTTCACGTGTACACAATATACTTTTGTTATAATTCTGTAATGATAATGATATTATTTTTAATCCCTTACTATGAAGCATAGTTACATTAAACTATTCAGATAAGTTTATATAAGTTATTATAGTTATGAAACATATTCAAATAAAATTATAAAATAAAGCACTCCCCTTTACGTTTACAATCCTTCATTATATGTCCAAAGTTTCCGCATTTATAACATTGTCTTTGATTCTTATTCACTGCAAATACACTCGAATTTCTAATGTTTGTTTCGTCTTTATTACTTTTTATTTCAGCCATTTGAATTTTATTTTTCACGTATTCTGCCGTCTGATCCTGTTCCTTCAATGTATCTATCAAGTCGCCTATATAACTGTACGACTCCGGCAATGTATTTAAAATATAATTTAGCTCTTCCTTTTCCGTTACTATATTCAGTCACTATAGCACCAGCACTTTTTAAATCATTTACTCATTTCTCAAAATTTAAGAAAAACGTTGCTACATCATCATAATTTTAATTTCAATTTTTCCAGTTTGTTTCAAAATGCAATTTGCATTGCTGTTGATTCTCTCAAACACAACTGATCAAATTTTTTAATGATTCCATATGCCGTCGTCTTATTACAAACAAACTCCATTTGTCTATCCGAAATAGAGCTGTATATATAATTAATTGCTTTCAAGTCAGCTTCATCCCATGACTCGTTATCACTTACTGTCTTTTCTCTTTTGATATTTTCTTCACATTTTCTCATTTTTAAATACATTGTAATTCTTTTCTTCCACATCTGGTAATTCTCTCCATCAAATACTGGTATATTAAAATCACCGTTTTTCGACATTTTTCTTTTCTTCTTGTTCGATATCTATGCACTATTTTCACAATATATCTTTCTTCCGATTTTCCAGTGTTGGATTTACACTTTTACTTGGGCCCGCGTCTCGTTTTTGATATCAATCACAGACCACCGAAGTAGGCCGCGAGAGATAAAAAAAAACCCTAACCACGCTCTGCTGCCATGTTAAAATGGTGAATAATAAATACACCGTTAAGTATTTATATAAATGTAATTTATTATGATAAGGAGAAGTATTAAACAATAATTGTAGTAAGCATAGTGCCACTTACGACGGCTTCATATTAACTACTTCAACTCTCTCTAAAGCGAGTACACCGGGACCGAAGTTCCCTTTCCACTCTCTCTTACTCATACATCATGTGTTCACATATACATCACTAGCACAAATGTACTTATTCCTAACAGTAACTTTTCAGAGAGTTCCACAT
>NW_019384196.1:1318134-1331602 GCF_000648655.2 Copidosoma floridanum
TTTTTTTTGCAATGTTTATAATAAAAAAATTTTGATTTTCTTCTTTTATACACCACTTTGCAGTCTTTTGTGCTGACAGCAAATATAGGCAGTGCAAGGCTTGTTTAGGCCACAATTATGGAGTAAACTAGATGTTTTTAAGCTACCTACCGTTACTCTGCTAATTAATTCATCACAATGCCTTACCCTACTTACAAGATTTTGTAGGGTAAATCGTAGAGCGCGCTAAACTCCCGCAACCCTGTACTAAACTGTGTCCCACGGTGTGAGAGAGAATACTCCAAATTAACTTGCATATTTCTATCTAATTCTTGTAATTTTAAAGAGACCTACAATGAATTTTTGCAGTGGCTTCTTTTACACTAATAAAAACGTCGACAGACAGAGTTGTGTGGGTTTACCGCCCTTTATTCTTATATCTTTACGGGGTGTAAAGATATCAAGCACTTTTATCAACTTAAGCTATTTTTTGGGGGGTGGACATATTTTACGCTGCCCTTTCAAGTAAGTGACTGAGCTCAACTTTTCCATTATCACTGCCAATGATAGTTGAGGATTACGAGTTAATCATATGTTATGTTTTTGGCCGTAGTCATAGCATAAGAAGGCACCTCAAATCATTGCTATAATCCAGTGAGTAGCAATATATTTAATTCATTTTAAAATACTTTTAATGCAAAATATCTACTAAAATTGATCTTATTTTCACAAAATAGAGTCATTAATTATCATGTTCGAGTTATCTGACTACTAATTTTGACCTGTAAAATCAATTTCACTTTATCAACATAATAATACAAAAACAATTTTTTTTGTTTACATAGACTACAACTCCTTGCAAAAGTAATTATAAGTAAAAAAAGTATAGTTATAGTAAAATCAATATATTATAGAGGTTAAAGTTTATAAAAAAAGATTTTGTACATTTAATCCAACTATGAAATACAAAACTTGACATTTTAAAACTAACTTTATCATTTTGCAAGTCAGAAGTTATAAAACATTTTTGTTATTGTAAAGTAGTAAATAGTTCATACGAAACAATATTGCATAAAATTAAAAAAAAAAAAAAACATCATAATTTTTCTTTCCTAATGTGTTAAGCTTAAGTGATTTGCAATTACTTAAATGATGTATTTAATAATATGATAATTATTTTTATGCTTAAGTAAAGGATTTATTTTTATTGAAAGACGATGTGAGTGCAGAAACAAAGGATGCACACTTAAAGTAGAAATTAATTATTAACTTTCATTACTTGGTCTAAACAACTACCCTAAATTTATTATTGATGAGGATTCATTATAATAAATAGCTTACATAACTAATTGTCACATGTCAAACTGGCCTAACCTTTTACTTCTGTTAAAATTAGTTTTTATGGCTTAATAATTTCTTTTGGATTTATAAAATCTGAGTATATAATTCTTCGGTAATAATTGTTCAGTAAGAAAGACGAAATATTCATAACCTGTAATCTAAGAAGTTCTGCTTAGGCTTTACAACAAATATTTTTTCTACAATTAATTTAACAGTTTTTTTCCGTCATGTTATCAGTATAAATCGCACTTATAAAAGAAAAGTTTTTTGATAAGATTTTATCAGTTAAAATTAATGTCTCAATTCAAAGTCAATCTTGTATCAAAGCTGTTTAAGTTTAACGAACTTCATTTATCAGCAGTAATGTTTGTCTCAAAAAATCCACTTTCAAAGGTTTCACCATCACGTCATGTAGAGCAGCTGTTTGTCAATCCAAATCCGTTTACATAACAACTTTTTGACAATAACTCTTTAAGTTAATGGATTTACAAAAGTGCTTAATTTCGGCGTGTCTTTTGCATAAATTTTCAGTAAACCAAAGCTGTTTCTTTGTGAATAGTTCTTAAGGAATAAATACTTGTTTGATATGAAAATCCTATTTAAAATATTGTTTCCTTAATAATATTAAATCCACCTAAAAATCCTGAAGGTTAATTTTTCGAAACTAGATTAGGTTATATAATAGCCATCTACGAAGAAATACAACGTATTTAAAGGGAATAACATGTAAAAAACTCCTTTTTATTGCTTGATAAATTACAAATCAAAGAAAAGTAAATGATACAAATAATGCATTATTTTGACGAAAAGCATATAAAAAATAAATAAAAAATTAACGATGTATGCAATTAAACATCTAAACGTGATTACAACGCAGCAAATTGACTAGATAAACGATAAATACCATGGATGTTAGTTGTATCCACACAGGCCTGTATTCAGTTGCGTAAACTGTTGTCCACTACCAACTGTGTAATGAACGCTGATGGGCTTGTATTCATCAAAATCACTGATGTCCCTTTGCGAAATGTGTAGGCTGAATGCTACAGTTGCGTAGACTGTTGTCCACTAACAACTGCGTAATCTACCCTGATGGGCTGGAAATAAATCAAGGGACTGTTATCCTTTTACCAGTTTTCTTTTATTGCAAAGAATGTATATATTAGCTTGATGGATAATAAAATATTGAACACCTGTAATAGTTAATGCCTGGATAAAATATCTCGTGTGTTAAAAGAAAGTAAGCGGTGGTGATCACACGACAAAGCACGGCGGTGCACGCGCACATGTTTTAACAAAGGTGCCCACAGAACTGTTTGTGCTTCTGCTTTCGGTAAACAAGAAGGACTTGTGTGTTTTAATTTATAGTTATATACGACGTCGTTGCAGAACACATCGCGTTGACACATAAAACGTTTTTCTATGAATCAAATTTAATCAAATCTAACGTTATTGCACGATTTAATTTTTAATTGCGGACCGTGAAGCACATTGCACTATAGGTTATCGCTGCGCAAAATTAATCGGGATGAACATTATTCATACGTTTACAATCGCAAACGGCTCTCGCACTTAAAATGAAGTTTTGATGCACTAATGACAATAGCTTTAGTTTCGCACGATTTA
Organism: Copidosoma floridanum; assembly: GCF_000648655.2. The sequence continues at coordinate 1,321,081 of NW_019384196.1, forward strand.
CTTATAAAATGCGTATTGATCAAGAACTTTAAAAAAACATCGAAATTCTTATAATTGCATGCAATGAATTTCGTTCAAACAGATCGAATTAAGTGTTTATAGATTGATTGAACATGCAACGCTCTAATGCTTAAACGCAAACATGTAATTATCACAAATAAGTACTAACGATGAAATTAATGCCCAAATCCAAAGAAAAACTGGTGAATTCCAGTATAGTTGAACAAAAATGTACACTGTACACCAAACAAACGAAAATTAATAAGGATTAGCTTGGCATACTCGGTCACTTCTTTTGTGTGTTAGCTGGTCACGCCCGCTTGCCGGAATTAATCATAAACGCAGGGTTCCTACAGCTCTAACTTTTTTTTTGTACCCTACCTGCATGTGGTTGCGCCTGCGCTGACTTGTGAAGTCGACTTTCGATGCAACGGCATGCTAAGAACGCAAATTTTAATAGCGTGGGCTGCCATCAAGTGCGTTGTCATTGATTGCGACAGCGTAGCAACCCAAGTGGTAATTAAAAGTGGGTGACAACTGTTTCCAAGCTTGGCTACCACACCGCTCACCTGGGCCGCAGCTTAGCACCTGACTTTGCCCCCAGTGAGTTTGTTATACGGCGCTGACCGAGGACAGCTTGGCCTGACTTGGCATGACTTCTGCCCCGTAATTGCCTACTTTTTTCTGCAAATTAGTATAATACATAGACGTGTATACATATTAATATACAAATAGTATGACTTGCGCGCACGGCGACACACATAGATTAATACACAAACTTGTATGCTAATATATATCCAATATTAGTGCAGACGAAAGTTGGCTATTACTGGGCGAAAGTCATGCCAAGTTAGTCCAAGCTGCGACCAAGTCAGCACCATATTACAAACCCACCTGCGGCCAGGCTTGGTTGCTTGATTTGGACAATGCGCTTAAGCTGGGCTGCTCACTTTTAATTCTACTCGGAAATAAACCTGTAGGTCAGTAAACAAAGTCCGAAGAGATATCCTAGTAGCCAAAAGATGGCACTCAAATGTGATTAAATTAGTAGAAGCGTGTAGCTATAACGTTATTTGAAGAAGCTCAAGGGCTGAGTATTAGAAACGTAAAATAGATAAATAAATTTACGAAAAGGCTATTTAAATTACCCAAAATATTTTTGTCTAATCGTTCTAATTATAAATATCACATAAAATAAAAATTATAATAATGATGATTATAACAATACTAAACATCATGATTATTACAATCAAAGTAGTAAAAATACAATTATAAGGAATACTGATAATATTAAAAATAATAATAATGATTATAATAATAACAATAATGATAATAAAAAAAAATGGCAATAATAATAATTAAAATAATTGTAAATACTTATTATTAGAATAATTAATTAATTATTTTCAGCAGCTATCAAGCGGTACTTCGACCGCACTTGAGTGACGATTATGCAGCGGTACATTGGCAGCATTTTGGCGGCATGTAAGCAGCTGTACTTGGAAGGCTAGACATTTACGGCACTTGGGTAGTTCTTCAGCAGTACTTGAGTAGTGGTACTTTGGCGATACTTGGTGAAACTTACGCAGCGGCACTTGGGCAGTACTTTGATGACACTTGGGCGGGACTTACGCGGCATTTAAACAGCAGCACTTGGGAAGTACCTTAGTGGTACTTTGGTGGCACTTAGGTGGCTTTTAAGAAACGGTACTTAAGTGGTACTCGAGTGTACTTCGGTGAAACTTGGGTAGTACTTGGTTGGTATTTTGGTGGCACTTGAGTAGGACTTAATGGCATTTAAACAGCAGTACATGGGAGGTACTTGAGCAGTACTTTGACGGCACTTGGTCGAGACTTTAATGGTACGCGAGCAGTACTTGGGTGAGACTTGGGTGGCACTTGGGCGGTACTAAGGCAGTACTTGGGTGGCACTTGAGTAGTGGCACTTGGTTGGTACTTAAGTGGTCCTCTGGTGGCACTTATCTAATTCTTGGCTGGCATTTAAGCAGCGGTACTTGAACAGCATTTTGGTGACATTTGGGTAATACCTAGATGCCACTTTAGCAGCGGCACTTGTTCGGTACGTTAGTCATACTTGGGTGGCAATTGAGCAGCAGTATTTGGGCGGTTTTTAGGCAGCACATAAGCAGTCGTACTTTAGTGAAACTTAAGTGGTATTGAGACGGTACTTGGGTGGCATTTAAGCAGCAGTTCTTTGGCAGCTCTTAGGCTATGTTTAGGTGGCACTAGAGCAGTATTTTGGCGGCACTTAAACAACGGCACTTGAGCGGTACTTTAACGGCATTAGGGCAGTACTTGGGTGGTACATGGGTGGCACTTGGTTGGTATTTGAATAGCGGTACTTGAGCGGTACTTTGGCGAGACTTGTGCAGCACTTAAGTAGTGGTACTGTAACGACAATTAAGTGTTATTTAGGCGATATTTGGACGGCACTTAGGCATAAATAGTTCGGCAGCTCTTGGGCTGTACATGAGCGGCACTAGGGCAGTACTTGAGCAGCACTTAAGCAGCGCTATTTTTATGACACTCAGGCAGTATTTCGATGGAACTTGGGTAGTACTGTGGCGGCCTTTAAGCAGTAGTACTTTGGCGGTACTTTGACGGCACTTGGGCAATACATGGGCCGTACTTAAGCTGCGGTACTTTAGCGTAACTTTGGTGTAACTTTGGCAGGACTTGGATGGTTATAAGCAGTATTGGGTAGACATAAACAGAGGCATTTCAGCAATGCTTAGGTGGTACTTGAGCAGTACTAGGGAAGCATTTATGCAACTGCACATGGGTAGTACTTTGACGATACTTGGGCGGTACTTACGTGGTATGTAAACAGAGGCCCTATGACAGTGCTACGGTGGCATTTGGGTGGTACTTGGGTGGCACTAAACCAGCGGTTCTTGAACATCACTGCGGTAGCAATTAAATAGTATTTAGGTGTCACTTAAGCAGTGGCACTTGGGCGGTACTTGATGGTACTTTGACGGCACTTGGGTGGCACTTGGGCGGCGCTTATACACTGGTACTTTGGCGGCACTTGAGCAGTACTTGGTCAGCATTTACGCAGCGGTACTTTAGCGGAAATCACTTAAGAACTACTTGACAACCGCATAAAAGCCGCTCCTCACAAATTAAGCTCCACTTAAATTTTATCCCCGTATCACTATCACTGCTTAGGTACAACCTAAGTAACTTTTCATTTCCACCATAGAAGCGTTGCACAAGTGCCTACCAAGTACAGCTTGAATACCACCAAAGGACCACCGCCCAAGTGCTGCTAAAATACTACAGCGAAAGTATTATGAAAAATCTGCTGCTGAAGTACCACCCAAGTACTGCTCTCCTAGTGCCAGTGGAGTCCCACCCAACTGTGAAGTGCTTGAGTGCCCACTTAAGTACCATTCAAGTAGCACCAAAGTACTGACGAAGTACTAACCACGTGCCATGGCCTAAGTAGCACCCAAATATTGCCCAAGTACTGTCCAAATGCTGCCAAAGTCCTGCCCAAGTGCCGCTGCTTAAGTGCCACGCAAGTGCTGCCAAAGTACTATAAAGTACCGCTCAAGTGTCGCTGCTTAAGTAGCACCCAAGTACCACCCAATTGCTGCTAAAGTGCCGTCCAAGAGCCACTGGTTAAATGCTGCCCAAGAACCGCGCAATTGCCACCAAAAATTCACCAAAGTACTACCCAACTGCCACTGCTTAAGTTCCACTGAATTGCCGCCCAAACAAAGCCCAAGAGATGACGAACAACTGCTTCTTAAGTGCCATCCACGTACAACCTAAGTGCCCCCTAAGTTTTTCTCAAGTTTCGCTGCTTAAGTGCTGCCTAAGTACCACCCAAGTGCTTCTAATGTACCACCCAGCTACCGCTGCTCAAATGACACCCGAGTACCATCCAACTACCATGCAAGTACCACCAAAGTACCACCCAAGTACTGACTAGGTGCTGCCAAAGTACCACTGCCAAAATGCAGCCTAAGTACTGACTAAGTTCCCCTCAAGTATCGCAAAAGTACCACTACTTATTTACTGCTTAATAACTACCCAAGTGCCGTCAATGTCTCACCTTCTCAGTACAGCTGCTAACATGCCGCCCAAATGCCGCCAATATACTAATTCACAATTGTCATTTAAGTAAGGTCCAAGTACCGCCTCATAGCCACTCAAGATAATTAATAAATTATTTTCATTGTAAGTAATCATTATTATTATTATTCTTATCATTCTTACTATTATTAGTATCAGTTTCATTATCACTGTTGTTATTATTATTATTATTATTATTATTATTATTATTATTATTATTATTATTATTATTTCCACGTCATCATTTATTACTCGCGCTGAAGTTGAACTCTTTTGTAAATCAATTGACTCAAAGAATAGTTATCAAAAAGTAATTCTGTAAGCAGATTTAGATTAAAAAAAGCTGTTCTACACGCCACGTCAGTTCCCGCTTCTTTAGTACTTATTAATATATCTGTATATGTGTATATTTTTTGTCAGCTGAATATAATACTGTTCTTATAACGATTGGAAAAAAAGTACTCAAACTATTTATTGTTGTCATTTGAAGGTGAGATTTGTTATAAATAAAATGGGGAACAAAATAAATTTTGTAAAATTAGAGCAGTAAATAAGTTAGTTGTAGAGTTATCAAACACCATTTTATTGAATCATGTATGTTATAATGAGACTTTTAAAGTTAAAGGGTAAACTTAAATCACATTAAATAAAACTATGAAGTCTTGGTCTGCTAAGAGTCATGCTTAAGAGCAAGATATTGTTGAACTGCTCCGTACTTTATAATATAAATACATTAAGGAACAGTAAGCATTAGTTTATGATTCATACATATTGTTTGCATGTCTCGTTGAGTTATTTATGGTACAACTTTTTCCCAATTTATTAAAAGTAAGATCTGTCTGTTACTGTTAATTGTTATACTTATAAATACAAGTCAGTTGTACATAGAATGTCAGTTGGCATACAAATTTAAATTGTACATAAAAATATATTATTAAATATTAATGACGCTATTAATACGCAGGTATGGCCACTGTATCTGATTAATAAGCTTTTTTCGTAAAACAACTTCATTTTACAAAAATAGCAATATTCTGTAACACCCATATTTTGAATAGTTCACTAAAGTATCATGAGTCAGAATTTTTTCCAAAAAGTATAAACTGACTTTTTTCAGATAAGTTTGCAAGACTGAATTAAAATAATTATTCTCATGGTCTTGAGGTCAAAAAAGCCCACAGTTTCACGATCGTCACGAAAAATTTTTAAGAAATCTTATTTTTTACCGCTTATGGAGCTTACGTGTTAACTTTTAAATTTTTAAATTCCATATTATCTTTCAGTCATAATTTTTTTTTTTTTGCAATGTTTATAATAAAAAAATTTTGTTAAATATAAAGGATGATATCATTTGTAAGCTTTTTTTGTCAAAGACCAACTTTTAGACATTTAAAACGCAACCTTATATGTTTTGGTGTAAATAAAATCACCATTAACTATTTAGGCTCCAAATCTAAATATGGTTCATTACTGTGTCGTCTGAAATATAGAAAGTTTGTCCCAAAGTAACTAGTCATTGCTGTAATACTACTTATCTGGTCGGTTTTTGTAAGTCAACTTAACAATTACAGCTACGCTAGCACAGTAGCTTAACAACGGTTTTTGTAGTTCGAAAGCTTGGTTACACATGCTTACGAGTTCAAAACTTGGCCACTACTCACTAGGCTTCAATAGTGGACTAACCATTAAAAATACGAACTTAAAAATTTAGTTTTCAGAGGTACAAGCCAAGTTACTAACTGTTCAGGAGCCATGTAAAATAAGGTGACGCCATTGTTGTTTAGGTGATTATAAATTTTTTATTATTAAATTTACTGGATTTTGACTCTTAGACCCCCTGCTAAATGTTAAAGAGCACCACCATGCCCCCTAGCCCCCATTTTAACAAGGTAAAATTCTCTTTCCTTTTACTTTATTTTTATTTGGATAAATTTTTAGTTAGCCCCCCTCCACCCCTCTCAGCTCCTGACTGTTACATAACTATATTATCAGATAACTCAATAAGCTTCCCGCACTATTTTCAAGAACAACCTTGAGCCATTCCTCGGTTGCATCTTTAAATAAGGTAAAAAAATGTGGGTTATTATGTTATTTTTAGTTAAACTATTTTTTTTACCCTTTCCCTTCTCAGCTTTTCCTAAGCTTATCAAAACTCACCTCAGCCATTTTGCACCACGTCCTTAGAAATTGACTAGTAAAGATAATTTGTTAAAACGTTCTTACATCACCCTAGAGATAATGCTATGGCGCGTTGGTTTGTTTTATCTTAAATTCTCAACAAGCTCATTAATTGTATTATTTCATATTAAAAAAACGATTGTTTCAATTTTAGAAGAAAATTTTCAAAGCTAAGCCTGAAGAAATATTGTTTAGAAATACACAATAACCCAATAATCCAGTCCTCATATTGTGTGGGATGTAATAAAAATTTCAAAGATCATAATAGTATGAAGAGCGTCCAAGACAGAACTTTGCACCATAGTGTGCATGAATGAATTCCGAAAAAAAAAAATCAGAAAGAAGTTAAATATAACTTTAGAAAAAAAAATTTTAGGCATATTTGAGTGATGTTTTTGATACTGTCGGTAATCTACATAGCTATACTCTGTCATAATGCTCGTAGTAACATTGGTAGTCGATACTCACGCTAGTCTCGTTTCACTTATTCCCTCCTTTTAGCTGCACCAAGCCGGTATTTGTTAGAGTTTTATAACTCTAAAAATTATAACTCTGCTTCCATTGGATATTCTGTATTTGTAAACACTTTCAATAAGTCCATATTTTTCTTTCGTAAATACTATTATGTAATTATTACGTTTTTTGTTTTTTAAATACGGTTGAGTCGTGTAACGGAAATTATTATTTATTATTTTATTTTACTTGTAACAACTTTGAATGTTGTTGACATCAATATTATACTTAGCAATCTTGTATTCTGAATTAATGAAAAAATTTTCTTCCCCATACCAATTAGTATACATTGCAGTCATTGACTACACTGTTTTGAAATTTTTTTTTTAACAGGATCACTTACAATGTCAGAGTTTTCTAGGTATGGCAATTGCTAATAAACTTGCAACCTGTTTACAATTTTTTTTATGATTTTATGATAATAGTACCTCATTAACTATTCGTATAAGAGATATAATTACTTAAGATTGTTCATTTAAAGTCTTCTATTTAAATATAATAAATAAAACTTAATAATAGTAATTAATAGTAAATAAGTCATAAAGCACTAATTTTACTTTTGTTCCAAAAGTTGATGAACGGTCATCATGACTTCAAAACCTTAACTGGATTAACTGGAAAATCCACAGGGATTGCATTGTCTACCCTTATTTTATAGAAAACCAGTATAGGCAGCCCGAGATTTAATGAAAAATCAGTGTGGGTTGCCCTTGAAGTCCGTTTAAACTACATAGAAAACGGCTAGAAATCAGAGTTCTATCCATATAAACTGCGCAAGGAAAATTTGTTGGGACAACTGAGCTCAATTAAGCTTATCTTAACCAAATTAGTCCAGACTGCACCTAATCTAGCCAATCTGAGCCTTACTATTACAGACTCAGCCTATATCCAACTGAGTCCAACTGAGATTTGTTGTACCAAACTGTGTTGTAAGATTGTCCGCGTGTATCGAAACTAAAATAATAAAGTTTAAGTTTAATTATTCGATACTGTGATCTAAGCCACACTGAGTTCAACTGCATTGTTCTGCAATAGACTATGCCATAGTAAGTCAAACTGGGCCTATTGTTAGAATCAGCCTCAGTTTGGCTCACTTTATCATAGTTTGTCTTAATTATATGCAGACAGTTGCAATGTAGCTCAGAAACTATTTCCACTCAGATGCAAGTGAAAATGATAATAATGTATAATAATGCAGTCTGATTTTGTTTTCTCAAACAAGTAAACGGTATACATAAATAATTACAATTTACCCAATTATGTGACAAAACAATATTAACATAAGAATTTCATTGATTTTATACATTCGCTTATTATTTTTATAAACTGTGTGTAAGTATTATGTACGATTTTATACTTTCGCAAATGTATTAAAACCAAATTTTTTCATGTACTTCGAATTACTTAACGTCAAAGATTTTTTTTTAAACAATATTTTTCATTTCCAAATAATTACCTCATTTTGTTTGAATATAAGTTACATTTTTATTTTTGAATCTTAATAATGTGACATATAATTTACCATGCTAAAACAGTGGTTTTCTCAAGTACAATCCAAAATTATGAAAAAGTAAACCTTAAGATTCTTTTATACTTGTGATAGATGCTAAGAAAACTGTTTTCTGTATAAAATAAAAAGTGATGAAGATAAATTGAAAAATGTACTGTCAACAAAACGAATATTAATATAACGTATTAAAATACGAAGCAATTTGTAAAGGTATAACAATTTGACACCCATTCGTACAATTATCCTTTTAATTCTACTTTTTTGAACTGGAGAAGTTGATCTAGAACCTTTTCTGAAAACAGTTAATTTATCATCAAAAAAGATATTTGTATAATGTAAATTACGTTATGTTCTTTTAACTGTTAGTCAGACTTTTTTATGATTATAAAGGCTTCGTTTCATATGATTAAATCTACTTCACTCTATTTTTTTTCCATACTTAAATTCGAAAAACAAACTTTTACTATTGTTTAAGTCAAACGGCAAACGGAATATTCTATGGCTATTCGTTCTTTTTGAAAGAAACATTAATATTGTATCAGTCCATGTCATAAATAAAATTTGTTTCAACTAGTAATGGAATATAATAAATTAACGTTTTATACAGAAATGTTTTTCCTGAACCTCCTGGGCCCTGAATTAAAGAAATTTTGTCTTATTAACGACATTCAGTTTTAAAAGTTGTGTTTTGATCTTTATTTTTTTTATAGCACATTAAAGTAAATTTTATATTTATATATGTGTATATATATACTAGTATAGCTTTACCTTCCTCTGCGTATTCTATATGCAAATCCTCCAGTTTTTTAATATTATTTTAACACTTTATTTTTGTCGTTTGCCTTTTAAAGTTGGATGGCTACAAAAATCTTGCTCTTTTGTACATGAATAATATTTCAAAATTAGAAGACAAATGATGTGAGAATTTCAATTTACTGACAGCAAAAAAAAATTAATGTGAAAAAGAACAATATCATGAAGAAACTTATTTTTCACTAAAATATTAACCTTAATCTACTATAAATAAATTAAAGATCAAAACACGACTTGTATATATGATATGTGTATTTGTATGTATGATATACTAATATATATAAACATATGTTTATGAATAGTGACTTGTGCGGAAAATCACGTGGAGGTGAGGATTATAACGAGGACAAAAGTGGAATAATGTGGACGTCCGCATAATTCTACCATGTTATTAATATTTATGCTAGAAGCACGTAAAGTTCGCATAAGTTACTAATTATTAACATATATATATATATATATATATATATATGTATGTATGTATATATGATGTACAGATGTACGTACCTATTATGAAAGACGCGGAGGATGAATTACCGTGGGGTCAGTAGGTAAGTATGGTTTTGAAAACGTTTTGGTAAATAACAGACGCGACCGGTGCTGGGCCGTTTAGTCCGATTTATCGGGGCCTATGATTATCCGACTGCGCGATATGTGTACAAGTATAAGATGGTAGGGTCGAACAGTTCGTAAAAACGCGTGCCGTCCCCTTGGGATCATCGGCNCCCCCCCACAAAATAAGGTAAAAACCTGTCAGTTTTTCCCTTATTTTGACATATCGCAGTTTTTTCCGAAACTCCCCACTGTCCCCCACAACACTCCCGCGCATTTTTTCGTGACCCCCCCCCGCCCCCCACCTTCTGCCACACTTCTTTTAGAGATCCTGGAATACAACGTATTTATCGTATTTCTTGGATCTTGATGTGTATACAGACGTGTACGTGTCATATATGGATTAGTCTATTATTTTCAATATGCTTCAATGTTAAATCACTTTGAGACAAAACTGTCTTATCCCACGATTTATCTCATCGTCAAGATAAATTTAAAGTTATAATTGAGTTACAGGGGGTCATTGCGCAAAGCATCATTATTATTTTATATTTAATAATACACTTAACTGTTATATTATATAGTTAACTGTGTGGGGCATTGCAAGCAACGTTCCACCATATAAAACTATTTATATTAGGAGTTCCAAAATTGTTTAGTCATTTATCTTTTACTCAGAGTCTTTTTAAAAAAATTTAATTTGATATATCATAAAAATAATATGTCATATACATTTTTGTACCGTAAAAACGTTTATTTCTAAAAAATATTAGCTAATAAGAACATGTTTTGTTTCTTACAATATATTTTGTTTTTATCTATTTTATCACACCACCCAGGAGGTAAATAGAT
>NW_019384196.1:1342781-1368701 GCF_000648655.2 Copidosoma floridanum
TTGTCGATTTTGACGCTGCTGTTCCAATCTCGATAAATTTTCTGCGTCAGTTTCTTGACGCCTAAGTAAAATTGTATTTATTAGATACATTTAAAGTTTTTTTTCTAATCCACCCTCTTAAGACTTTTGGTATGCTTAAAATTTTTGTGACCCCTAAAAGCTGTTTTCTGTCAACTTTGTTAAGTTCAAATATATTTGTTGACAAGGTAGTTCGACGTCCGATGGCCCTAAAAAAGACCGGTGAGCTCCTTAAGTCAACTCTTTCTTAACTGCAGTTAACAGCAATTGTGACTGCCTGAATACCTCAGGGTGATCTTTTCTGGCTTGCTATTGAAGACCCAGACTGATTGGGAGAAAAATTACAAAGTCCGAAGCTTTGGGGCTAGTTGTAGTGCTCTTTCCCAACGTCTCCCGGTATAACGTCGAAGATGTTGGTGTCTAAAGCACCTTTTTTATTTGCAGATTCAGTTGTTTTGGTGATCTTAGATGGGGAGATTGGTTAGTGATACTTGTCCAGTGGAGGCTGTCCCGTTGGCTCAAGTTTTTTTTCCTTCATAGCTGTTATAGGTTTGCCCAACGCAGACCTTGGAGAGGATCAGTGATTCCTGGTTGAATGCTTAGAGTCGAGAGGGTAGTATAGGGTCATCGGTCACCGGGTTTTCCAGCCTTGCGAAGAACAACTCCGCAGGTGACGTCTGCTAGTGAATGGCTGACTTGGTTTAATAGTGCCCGTCTTTAGTTAATATAGTCTTTTAGTCGACGAATCGCTTCTGGAAATGGTAGTAAAAATGTATTTGTTGGAAAGGTAGTTTACGCTTAGTTGGCCCCTAAAAATAACCAATCAAATTGATGGTTAAGTAGGGAACGTAAATACTTATAATGGCGCTAAAAAGCGCCAGTGGTGAAACTTCCAGGCTATTTTTTATTATTATTTCTGATGATAAAGAGCTGGCTACGGGTAGCTTGATTCTTACTCTGGGAGTCTCTATGTACGGAGACAGTGATGAAGGGAAGTACGCTGCTGTTCAAGGATATCTCGTCTTCGGGTCGCTCCCTGGATAACCAACCGCTCATTGTTAGCCAGAAACATGTAGGTTAGTGCGTTGGGGACGCGATGACCAAGAAGGTAGCCGTTGTGGCTGCCCGTGCTCCTCAGAGCTGTTTTCCCTGGCTCACATTTGTAGCCGAAAATTCTCTGACTGTACCTGGCGGGATGGTGGGACTGTCACACAACTCTGAAGAGTAGGTGCAGATTGTGCTCTGGCTAGATATGTCTCCTGGTATTATGCCGGAGACGTCATCGGTTGGAATGGCTTTTTCTTCGATCGCACTCATCGAGGTTCAGGGTGAATGGAAACGTAGGTCCCTTTTCCCTTAGAGAAGTGTCGTCCGTAACCGGGATATCCAGCTGCAGGACTATAATCTCCATTGTCTATGCAGCTCGTTTATCTGCCGAAGCACGACTGCATCAGTTACCGAGACGCTACGGCCTATTAGAACCACACTTATTTAATTCTGTTGCAGGTAGCCTTGATTTTATGTCGATGCCACCTAGCGGATTTTACTGAACTAAAGTGAAAAGCTTGCACATTTTTGCAAAACTTTGAGCTCATTTATTGCTATTGTTATTTAATTTTTTAAGATAAGAACTATACTAAAGCCATCTAGGAAGTATCATGCATCAGTGTGCAAAATTTCAGCAAAATCGGTTCAGTAGTTTTTACGGTTAGCGATTACAACGGTTTTAGTAAATTTGATTTATATATTAGAAAAATAAATCTAAAATACAACAACAATTATTTTGGAACACGTAGAAGTTAAAGCAATAGGTAAGAAACAGTCGGGTTTTTTGAATTGAGATAATAAATACAACTATACATATAAAATATTAATACATTCAAAACATGTATAAATTTGTAATGTACATAAAACACGTATACATGTGCATCATGATAAAGATTATCCAAATTTACGATTGGGTACGGGGAATTCTGTCTCTTCGTGGTTATGATAGAGCTTAATTTCATAGGTTATTTACTGAACCTTCTTAAACTAGGTGATACTTTCACGATTATTGTTATTTAATGGTTATGTAGCGTTCTTATTTTTATATGTAGTTGCATTATGTCATATATGTATATATAAGAAATAAAAAATGTTCCATTGTTTTAAAATAATCGTAACACAAAAAAAGTTGAATGTGTCGNCACTCACTGAAGAATTTAAACAGTTTGATAATTATTATACAACTATTTTTATCAAATTATTTATTAACATTATTACATAATTAAACATTGATTTTATATTTCATCTTTACGTATAGCGTTGATCTATTTTCCTAATTGGTGGTGTGGAATAATAAATAGAAATAATCATTTTTTAAACTAATATTTATTGTTAATAGGGGTAATTCATACTTAATAGATAATTTTGTAAGATAACAGGAAAAATGGTGTAAAAAGGCTTTGGGAGACAAGAAAAATGTTGTGGGGGGTTTGTTGGGGGCCGTAGGGGATAAAGAAAAAATGTGTAGGGGACTGTAGAGGGACTGTGGAGGTGCTCTAAGGGGGCTGTGCGGGGTTTTAAGGAAAAATAAAAAATCTTGATTTAAAGGTAAAAACTGTTAAATTTGTAGCTTATTTGTGGAGGATCTGTCGGGGTTTGTGGAGGAGATATGGAGGGGTTGTGGGGGGGGGGCTATGGGGGGATATATAAATTTTTCTACACAAATAACTTGATTTTATATATATGTATATTTTTTTTCAGAAACATTAAGTAATTTAACAATGGCCTTGTGTCGGCAAATAATCATCGGTCGTTCTGCTGGGAACTGGTGGTGGTAGATTTTTTTCAATTTTTCCTACCTTTTTCGGAGTATTATGTTGTGTTATTAAAATTTGAGGCTCATTTGATCTACTAGGTTGAGCTCTATAAACAAATCGTAGTAAATAAGTGTATTTTTTTATAAGTTTAAAATGCAACTTAATGAAATTAAGGCAATGACTAATATAACAGTTAAATTTACTATTAGGCTTCCAAAAATTATTATTGCTGATTTTGATTGTTTTGATATCAGGACGGTTCAATAAATTTGCTAAACTTTAGGGAAGCTCTGATCTATGGTAGTAAGTCTCTATCAATTCTAGTGTTGTGACTCCATATAGGGTGTAGCTGGGAGCATGAGCAATACAGTTACTGTTGATCGTTAGTATTCCTGTACCTTGTATTTTAATTTCAGTTGGTTGTGTGATTGAAGGATTGTTTTCACACAATACTTATATCGTGATAGTATTTTGTGCAGAGTATAACCATTGTTTAGTGGTTTTTAGTATTATCCAATAAATTTCGGTTGACTTATATAATGCTATTTGACATGTTTTTAATGCTTCTGTTGATGGGCTTATAAATAAAGAGAATTCGCAAGGATTATTTGTATTATCTTTGTATATAGGCATATCTGGTCGGCAATAAAAGATCTTCTTATCTTTAATGGAATTTTTTTTTTTAATTTTTCGTCGGTAAGGAAATCATTTTAAAGATCATTGCTTACGATCAGATTACTATGTCTGGACTGAATGCTGACATATCCTTTTAAATCTGAGTGTAAATTTCTTGAAACTGGAATCGAGTGCATGGCATGGTTACTGAATTGTTCTTTACCTAATAACGGAAAACTAAGCTTAACTGCTAATCTACGTTCTATTATTACTGCGTTTGTTGTGGACAGTGCGTGCAGGCGTTTAAGTGTTACGGTTGAATCGTCCCATGGTAGTGTATGCTCTTTTTTGTATGAATTAATTTCGTCACAAATTTTTTATAGTTGCTCGTTTTGTATCATTAGTGGATATAAGTGTCCTTGTAACGTGCTTTCCTCCGCACTGATAAGCGTTTTTTAAGAATTTAGTATGAAAAATAGAGATTTTTTAAAAGAGTTATTCCATTCTAATACTTCTATTCCATACTCAATTTTTCTGTTATCATTATCTAATCAGCATGCTTCTTCGGTTAAACTTTCCAAATTTTTTATTACTTTTTCATTATGTCGTCCACTTTTCTCTAATTCTGTATAAATTTTTTTGAGATTTGAGTGTACAATATAAGTCAATTTTTCTTTTAAATATGAAATTGTTTGTGTAGAGTTGTAAAGATTATTTATATCCACATTTATTTTATCTTGATCATCCGCATCCATAGATCCAAATAATTTTTTCAAAATCCACCCCACGAATTCTAGTGGTGCTCGTCTTATTATCATGTGGCTAGGTATAACTTTTACTATATTGTTAGAGCTTATTTCTTTACTATGTATTTGTATTTCAGGTGCAAAATATAGTTTTAAATCTTCGTATGTTGATTTTGTTAAGCAAATCATATTATTGAACGTGTATCTTGGTATTCAATTTTGGCACTCTTGATTTTCAAGTACTCTAGTACACTGTTTTAATACAGTATCTAGCGGTTTATGGTATAGTTTAGTTTGGTCTTCAATGCTACGAAAATCTAAATCTAACGTAATAGTAACGTGCCATTCGATCGAATTAGTCTGACTTTGTTAGTGTATTCATAATATATACCTGAATTATTTACTAAAAGCATGTTGTCGTAGGGTTTTGCAGGTATCTGTTCCTTACTTTTTATTATACCAGGATTTAGTGTTAGCAGAAGCAGGAAGGCAATGTTTTTAGTCAACATATTGATTGGATTAATCTGCAACAAAAATAAATTTTTTTTTTTTTATGGGTAGCAACGTTTTACTTTGTCAATGTGTTTCTTAATAATCCTGCCATTTCCTTATTCTAATATGACGTTATATTTCCTATGTATTTCTTTAATTTTGAAAATTCCGCTTATAAAATCTATCTAATTTTCCTTTTCGGGGTTCTTTGAGTACATAGACTGTCATTCCAACTTTCAAGCTCTGTGGTTTTGACTTATTGTCATTTCGTGTTTTTGTGTTTTGTTTTGATATTTTAAGTCTCTCACGCACTATTTCTGGAATTGTATGTAAACAATGGGCAAGGTCATTAGCATATGAAATGTTTCTTTCTAATTTGAATTCGTCTGGAAGTTGATTTTGGAAACGTGCCTGTCTATTAAAGACAAGTTTGAAAGGCATGAAGCCTGTTGCTGAATGAACTGAAGTATTATACTCATGCATTGCAAAAGGAACCATTTTATTTTAATCATTTTTGTTTTTAGCGTTAGTTCTCAAGAAATCGTTTAACATAGCGTGGCTTCTCTCTAATAAACCTTTTGATTGTGGGTGATATGCACTAGTGAGAGCTAAACGGAACCCACAAATTTTTGATACTTCTGTCAATACTTGATTAATGAAACTTTTTGATCTGTCACTGAGAATGATTCTAGGAATGTCGAAAGTTGAAATGAAATATCTTGATAACACTTTGGCAATAGTTATTGCTTGTATATGAGGAACAGGAACTGCAATAAAAAATTTTGTAAGTAAGCATTGCATTGTTAAAATGTGCTTATTTCCAGATGTACTTTGTGGAAAAGGGCCTACTGTATCTACTGCGACCTTGTAAAATACTTTTTGTTTGTATTCAGCAATGTCGTTGCGCATTCCTTTCTAATAATATTTTTCTCTTATTCGTCTATAAGTTTTTACTACTCCTCTATAACCTCCGAATAAACTAGTATGACATTCAACTGATATTTCCTTTCTATCTTCTAGGGTTGGATAAGAACATGCGCCAAAACAAATTTTTACTGTAAGGGGAAGGTGACGTAACTTTTCGTATAGAATTGATGGCATTTTTTCTCTAGGTAGATTATCGGTGAGTTCACCTTTCCTAAAAATACGAGTGGTGGTAACTTTCTTTACTAATATTGCATCTGTAAGATTTTTAAAGCAGTTTCGTAAAATGCTAGGATTTTTTTTATCAGTAAGGTTTTTGTTTACGACTAGTAAAAATATGTGGCAATTTCGGTTTTTCGTAGTAATAACGTCTCCCAATTTTGGTTAAACATTTGATAATTCTTTTTTTGATATAGCTCCTATATCTAATAGTAGTTTATTGTTTATTGATTTTAAATCTACAGTTTCAGAAATAAAATGGATGTAGTTATCTTTTGTACAAGTTAAATTTTCACGAGTACTTAAAAATGGTAATTTATTCGCTTCATAAGTCATATTTGAGGAATTTCTAACAGGACTTATATTTCTTGTTACTTTTTCGCTACGAGCTAAGTTCCAATTTTGCTATATGAGTTCTAATTCTGCTGTATGGCTTGTTTGTAGTAAAATATTTCGATTGGAAGTTTTTTTGGTATCGTTATCAATATTATTTTCTATGTTTTCCGATTGAGAAGGGTCTTGTCTCTTTTTCCATTACTATTTTGTTCCATAGGTAATAAAATTCTTCTGTACAGTTCATCATTAGAGTTTTGTAATTTATTTTTGGTAGGACTATTTCTGTGTGATTTAATTGGAGATTTTGCTCTTATGGGATTTCCTTTTGCAATAAATTCGTTCATTGTTTCATTGATCCATTCATTTACTATGGTAGGAGAAATTGAATTTTGAGGTGAGGATGGAAGTGAATTTATTTGTTCTTGATTTAAGTAACTGCCGTCATGACGTTCGGTAGGAGATGTAAGTAAAGATTGTACTTCTCCAAGAATGCTGTTACTTGGTATTTCATTTTTCTTATCGTAATTATTTCACCATAATAAGTTTTGATTCCATTTTTCAACAAATTTTTTTTTGCCACAATCTTTATTAATGTAAGTGTTATTTCTTGAATCGGATAACTGCTCTTTATTTTTATTTGTATTGTTTACTTGGCCTTGTACGGAGCGTCGAAGAGTAGATTGAAATTTCGGTTTCATTGTAGTTAAATTTAAAGTTTCTTCATCAGAAAAAGAAGTAGAGTCTTCATCTTGTTGAAATGTTACAGATTTTTGATTTACGTCATTGGCTCGAGATGTACTGGGTTTGATTGGAATATTAGTTCGTCTTGGTGAAAAACCTGAATTTTTTTCGATTATTTCCTCAATTTCACTGATTTCACAATTTTCGTCACTTGAGTTTTCCATTATATTCTGAGGGGTCTTTTCTTCAAGTGCATTTATTAAACTTAGCATAAATGATCGTTCTCGTAATGGTATTGGCACGTCGGATAGTGGGTCACTAAACTGTGAAGTAGACGCGGTGTCGGGTTCGGATAATGAGTCTTGTGTTTGAGCTCTTGGTGTTTCTTTTCTTCGTCTCGCTTTAAATCTTTCCGCTATTGTAGGTGCATTTAATTCACCGTGTCCGCTTTCCATACCCCGAGGTACTTTTAATAGTGTATCTCTAGGTTAATTTTTTCTAACTTTAGGTGCTGATTGTATGCTTTCAATGGTATCGGATTGAGATTGATTGGTTTTTGACATAATTTGGCGAGCTATCGAAGTCTTAGTTTGTTTAGGTTTTATAGGTAGCAAACGAGCTTTTAATGATATTTCTTCATCCGAAAAATTATCTTTATCACTTTCGTCTTTATTCTATTCTATTGGATTTCTTGATAAGGTGTCCCCGTTTGTATTGAGTCTACCAGGTTTGTACTTATAAGTATAGCTTTACCATCGAAGTCTTGCTCTCCATCTATTTAGCCAACTCATAGGATCTGTTATAGACTCAATCCAGGATAGTGGTTCATGATCTCCGTAAACCGTAAATTTCCTGCCATATAAGTAATGTCGAAAATATTGGACTACTACAACTACTGCTAAGCATTCTTTTTCCGTTGTAGAATAATTTCTTTCAGCCTCACTTAGAGTTTTTAACATATACAAAATTGGGTGATTTTTTTCTGGTTCTCCTTAGCTTAATACTGCCCCAATAGCTATATTAGATGCATCTGTTGTTAATATGAATGGCTTATTCAAATGAACGCAAGCTAACACAGGTGCCTTGCATAATATTCTTCTCAACTCTTCAAAGCTTTTTTGCTGAGTATCTGTCCACTCAAATTTCTTTCCTTTCCTTAACAAGGACGTTAAAGGCTCTGCAATTTCTGCAAAATTTTTGACAAAACGACGGTAATAGTTCGCTAATACTAAAAACTGTCTAATATTAGTTTGATTTTTTAGTTTCGGAAATATTTCAACAGCTTCTAATTTTTTTGAATCTGGCTTTACTCCATAGTTTTCTATTTTATGTCCTAAATAAGTAACTTCGGGCATTAATAATTCACATTTGTCAAGTTGTAATTTTAATTTTTAGTTTGAAAGTTTTTTAAATAAATGAGTAATTTTTGTCACATAATCTTTGAAAGTTATTGAACATACAATTATGTCATCAAGAAATATAAATAGCTCTATACCTTGCAGTTCTAATAAAATTACGTACCTTAGTCGTTGAAATGTTGCAGGTGCATTGCATAGTCCAAATGGCATTCCTACATATTTATAATGACCGTTAGGTGTGCTAAAAGCAGTTTTATGTCTATCTGCAGGATCAACTTCCAGGTATCTGCAGAATCCACTGGCTAGATCAAAATCAGAGAAACAATTTGAGCCTCTGATTTACTCTAATATTTGAGTAATTTTTGGTAATAGGATAAGAATCAAGGATGGTTTTTTCGTTTAGTTTGTGGTAATCTATTACTAATCTGTATCTTTTTGTTTCATCAGGTCCTTGTTTCTTGGGTACCATCCAGAGAGGACTACTGTAAGGGCTGTTTGATTTTATGATTGTACCGTCTGCTAATAATTTTTCTATTTGAGTTTTAATTTCTTGGTGTCATGATAAGGGGTAGCG
Source organism: Copidosoma floridanum (assembly GCF_000648655.2). Next base: position 1,351,549 of record NW_019384196.1, read on the forward strand.
GTATTGTTTGACATATACATCGTCGTTTGTCGTAGGTATTTTATGTGTCATAATAGAAGTACCAGGAGCCGGATTACCTGGAATGTAAAATAAGTGAGCGTATTTTTCTACAATCTTTCTCATTTCTGATGAACTAGCTTTTGAGTGATAAGATCTTTTTAGCTTATCCATTATAAATTCAATGCGATCTTTTATATTGTTTAAATCGTCTTCTTCGAAGTCAGTGTCGAAAAAGTCTTCAGATTCCATGACATCAAAAGGCTCAAGTTCTTGCACGGGTATTTCTATTTTCGTCGGCTCATCTCTTGTGTTTATAGCTACAGTATGACAGTGACCTTCTTTGCAATCTACTACCACCTCGCCAACATATACTCCGGGTACGGTAGTAATTTTACGAAAATACGCATGGCCAGTGATCTTGTTTTTAGTCGGTAATTTAATAGCTACTCTTGTTCTGGCTGGTAAATAATAACTTCTATTTTTGTTTACTTTAAATCCTTGAGAACTATAATAAATAGTATCGCAGGGGAGTTTAGGTATTTTATTTTTATCGTGAAATGAAAAAATAAATTTTTTACAAGTTGATTCGAAATTTTGTTTGGTTTTCAATCTTAAGGGTTTTTCTTTTTTTTTAAATTAATTTTATAGAGTTAATTTTATTATCTTGGCTTAAAAAATGTATAGGTTCGATTGGTCTGCTTTTAATTATCGATGCATTTAATCCGTAATCGATTCTAGCGTTTTCTTGCGTAAAAACGGATCTCCTAAAATACATACATTATTTATTGGCAATTCTGGACTCATAACAGAAAATTCGTGATCTGTATCAAACAAATTTACCGTTACCGTACCTAAAGTGTATATTTGCTGTGGGGCTATTCCTTCTAATTTAATTGTATTATCACAATTAATTTCTATGCCGTTCTTTAATGCGTTATAACTCATGACATTTGTTTCGGTGCCTGAATCTAATATAAAAATTTCTGAATCTTTCCGAAATCTTTCGCAACGCAATCTAACTGCTGGTGAATTTCCTATTGTTCTTGCTCAGAAGGCTCTGTAGATTTCATTGCCATTATTGATTTCGGACGCGTCATCGGATTCAAACTCGCAGTCACGTCCAACCGGTGAGTCTCGTTCACGTTTTTTAGAGAGTTAGGGCGAGAGTCTCGGTATCGTTCTTGATTATAGTTTTGGTATTGTTTTTTGGTGTAGTATTGAAATGAAGCTTGTTGATGGTAAGTATAGCCTTGAGTATTAGGATAGAGATGATACATTTGTGGGTAGAAAGGTGGATAAAAGGGTTGTGGTTGAAAATATGGAAATTCTTGGAAATTTGGAGGGTAATAATAGTTATAAGGTTGATTATTTCAGGGTGGTGGTGTACGGCTTGGTGGCGGGGTACTTGATCATCGTTGAAATGCATAGCTAAGTGCGGGATGTACAATTTTTCGACCATACTCGTCGAATTTTGATTGAGTCATCTTGACATCATTTTTATCGTAGGTATGTGGGAAGGAATTTCTATTGTGTGTCAAAGAGTCATTAAAACTGACAAATTTTTTTTTGGTGGTCAAACTGAATAGAGACAGAATCAGGAATTTTGGTAACGTTTGGTACCAAAGAATCAGGAGTCGTAGAAGTAGAGGTCATGGGTACGGCCTTGTAAACGTACTTGACTTGATTGTATACTGGTGGGCAAATGCGTTCAGTAAGTAAAGCAGCTTCTAAAGCTTCATAGATATCTTTGGGTTTCGAAAGTGCTATACTTAATTTTCATGAGTCAGGTAAACCATTAATAAACGTTTGTAACGTTAATTTTTCAAGCTGTGGTTTTTGTGTTGTCTTGAGTTTCTCATCATTCAATTCGGTCAAACGGGCTGTTAAGGTAGTTTCTGTAAGAGAAACTATTCTATGATAAAAATTTCGAACTATTTCGTTTTGTTCCATTGTAGTATTTAAAAGTTTTGCCATGTATTCATGGCATGATTTGGTTGGTGAAAATTTTTGTTTCAGATTTTTTTTTAACTGATCGATTGATGCAAAAGTAGAACCTACTAAACTCTCTCGAGCTTTGCCTTTGAGTCTAGAAATAACTGTGCAAAGGTACATAGGTTCATGAGCGGCTGTTTTAAAGTTTGTCCATTTTTTACATCTTGTAAAAAGTCTTTTAAGGGAGTCGAGTATCCATCATAAAACGGTATGTGTTGAGATGCTTGATTTATGCACATTAATGAATTAGTCGCACTGAATCCTTGTGAAACTTTTAAAAACTGTTATATAAGAGAGTCGTCCACTGATGGGTTTTCTCCACTATTTCCGGGCATTTTTTATTATTTATTTTTTATTATTTTATTTTTTNCCTTTTTTTCGAACAAAACTAAGATTTTAAGAACACACAAGGAATGCAAATTTGTTATGGCCGGACTTATTCAGGGTAAGGTCTTAACTGTTTCATTTAAGTGTCATTCGTGGGGTTCTTAGAATTCAGCTCGTGAGCTTTATTTGTTCTTTTATTTTTTTTTTTATTGAATAATGATCTTTAAGTAAATAATAAAGGTAATTAATGTATTTCTTTATTAAAGTAGTGTAATAATAATTTGTTCTTTTAAATACAATTTAATCGGGTCACTATAACAAGGTTCAACATAAATTTTGTTCTTGATATTTTACTTACATCTTTTGCTGACTATTTTTACTGCTGCTTTGGAAATTCCTCATACTTCGTGCTGTAACCATCATTATTTCCTTAAACTACACGAACGAGTTCGTGGCCAGTAGGATGTTGCGATTTCTGCTTCTGCTGCTATCGCTGGAATCACTTTCAGCGGGCCTCCTTTGCTGTACCTTGCTCCTTAGCGTAGTCCAATACTTTTGATGTTCTCGATACGCATTTGAGTTGCCTCAGCCAACACGTTATGCCTAACGTGTATGAGGTACTCACAAGTCGTGAGAGTCAAGAGTTGACTAATACCTTAGAGGACAGGTGACAGACGTAAAGAGATCACTTTTTCTTCTTAATGGTGCGTTTTTATAGCATCAGTGCGAGTAAAAGAGGCCTTAGGTTGAATTAGGGCAACCAATGAGCGACGTTCTTGCAGACTGCGTTGACAGTTGCATGATGATGTTACATGTTATGATTTTACATATTAGGCACTTACAATACAACATTACTAATCGCATTTTCTGACAAGTGTGATTGAGTTTTTGGGTCAGTGATGATGAAAGCTCGTATCAGCAATATAAAAAATACAAGCTCAATTGTGACAGTAAGTTTACAATTTCAAAATAAATCCTTCTGAGGATTTTAGAATTAATTTAAAATATAATGAAGTAATTTGTGAGTTACAAATTTTCAATTAGTATACATTATCAAAATTAAACAATTAATGAGCAAGTCACTATTTATTTATACATACATGCATTTTTGCAATGAGGCTGGCCGTATTCTATGTCAGCATTTTATGAAGCATTCACCTTAAAGCTAATACACAGACGCGCAAACATTAATGACATACAAGCTCCTCTTGTCATATTCACAATACTTCTTACCTGAATTTTGATGGACGGATAGTTTTTGGTTATAATATAACTCGTATTAACTCGGGATGTAACGCCTTCCTCCTTAGATTGTTGCCCTCGGCAACTATAGATCGATCGAGAATTCACACAATGAGGCGAATTGTTACAATAGATGTAAGTTTTTCTTGTGATAGTACTTTATTTTATTTTAATTCATTTTATTTTATTGTTTTATTTTTTTTTTTTTTCTTTTCAGAAAAATGATTAATTAATTATTTTATACTCTTGCTTTTATTGTAAAGCAGTGCAGGAATCAAGTTGTTGAGTTAAGTATTAATCATACTGTGTGTTTTACCCATATATTTCTGTTTTCTTAGTTTAATGATTGAAGTATTATGTTTATGGTGTAGGTAAAATTTTTTCTTGTGTTATGCAGTAAATATAGTGGTGATAACGTTTATCAATACTGTTGGATAGTGGTTCGGCATTACCGAATATTAGGTAAAGGAAGAGGAGAGGAGCAATGTGATGAAATTTTTTTTTTTTTATTATTATTTTTTTTCTTATTGCTGATTTCCTTGTAGACTTTCTTGGCTTAAGATCAAACATTCAAAGTTCTTACGGAAATTAAATATAATGTTAATAATGTATAATTAGGGAATTCATGAGTAAAATATTTTATTATATGTATATTTGTATATAAGTATATAAACATCTAGTCATAACTGAGGTACACCGATGGCTAATTAACACTATGCTTGTGTAAAAAATGCCATGTCTCAGTATACGGGCGATGATGAATAGAAAAAATTATGTGTGTTGGCGTGCGAGCGTTCGTGCGAGCGTGTGTATGTGTGTGTGTGTGTGCATGTGTGTGTGAGTGTGCGCTTATTGATACAATTATAAATGTATTAATGTTGCTTGTATACTTCCTAGAGCCATATTAAGTTTCAAAAAATTTAGTCCTTTACTGACATATAAAAGTAGCGACATCCTAAACTGTAGACAGAATATTTTTGTGTATTTAAGCCATTACTAAATTATTATTTTATTAACTTGTATATAACTGAACACGCAATTCTTTAACTTATAAATGTCATTGCCCACACTTTTATTTTTATTGCTTTACTTTTTAATTAAAAATCATCAGAGGTTTTTATTGATCATTTTTTAAATTTTTTACAGTATGAAAATACAAATTGCGAAAAGACGCTATTATTTTTGAGTGTTGTGTTATGTGTAGGATGGCATTGTTTCTTTGTCGGAACCCACACCTGGGTAAACAGTTTTTAATTCCACCGATTGTTGAAACGGGTGTGTTCCAAGTGAGTGATGATTTCCTGGTGTGACTTGTCACGTCATGTAACACTGCATGGTGTCAAAGAGAAACTGGAAGATCATACAATAGCCTCAATAGCTTTATTGTTGTTATTGGCCAGAAAAACAGTAATGCTCTGGATTATGAAACACATAATCAAAAGTGTCGTTCGTAAGATGATAAATAGTAGTGAAATTTAAAAATCATTTTATACGAACGTCGGGGTAATGATAGGTGACGATGATAGCTCGGCTATCACAGCTGTCCAACAATCTACTGATCAATTTGTGATCAAACTATCAAAAATAAATCGTATTTAAAAAGGAGTCACCAGTAAGGTGTATGCTCCTTAAAAACTGCATAAACAATAAAATGTTGTTGCTATTTAATACATATATCCATGCTTTTCCTACGCTTCGTTACAAAATTCGGGTAGTATTAAAAAAATGGCAAGTGCCAACCATCAAGTTTTTCTTTATTAATTTAACGATTATGGTACATGTAAAGAATGATGTAAATTTGTTTCTGATAAAAATTATTTCAAACAATAAACTGGTGCTGATGGATTTCGAGACCCGAACTTGTTCTAAAATCTTAAAATACTGTTTGAATTATTAGCTAGTTGTTCACAAAAAACACATGAAACCATCATCGTAATAGGGATTGTGTACTATACTAAAAGCTATATGATTAACATGCACTCAAGCTGCCAGTCAACGACAAACAGTCAAATTGTCAACATGTCAGCAGAAAAGACAATCAGCCCACCAAAACATTGAATTTTGAGAACATATAGGGTTAAAAATAAAAAGCCCTCGTGAAAGCCTACTTGGATGTTTTTGTTTTGTTGCAAAAAACATAAAAAAAGTTTTGAGCATTAAGTCTCCCGGTAACCTCCTGATAAGTCTGTAGTGCACTATTAGATTCGTGCTTATCAGTCATATGCGTCCTGCAACTTACGGTAACAGCGATAAAATCCGTACATCAATTCAACATTGAAACCTGCATCTACTAGCATATCGCAGATAGTTACATATTTATAATAAATAAGTGAAAGCAGATGAAAATACAGAAACTACGAATGCTGAGCAAGTAAATAACATTATTTGCCACTCATTGAAAGAAATTAGGTATAAGATAAGTGCTATTGAGATACATAATTGGACGATAAAATGAACTGATCTGTACGTGAAGTTCGATCGCAATCATACGAAAATCCTTGTTCAAAAAGATTATGTATAATCACCAACGTAGTCCCCCTTTCTCTATTGCTATGATCACAAGTTCAGATAGAGTAAGCGATATTGTTGTTTTTCTGCTAGTACGGCGATTTTGTCCCACCATCTTCCCTGGTTGCACGCTCTTTAAAAATACCTTATTTCTTTCGAAATAGAGTTAATAAAATAATTGTTGTCATTGGTATGGGGGCAAGAATATGAGTGGAGGAACAGATGACCGTGTATCTTTTTGGGTGGGACCGTAATTTCTTCGAACGAGCCTCTTCATATTATTGCGATCGAACTTTACGTAAAGGTAAGTTTATTTGATCGATCAATTATATTTCAGTCGCTTTATTTTCAAGATTATCTGTAATCCTCTATGCAGCTGCTTAGAAAGCAACACATTATCTTATTAATATTTTCAGTACATTTTTTTTTTTTTTTTTTTTTTTTTTTTTTTTTTTTATAGATATTTCTTATTTTTCTAAACTTACCACGGCTACCACAAATTCGTTTTTGTTCACTAAAATGAGTCTATAATAGTGCCTCACAAAAACATGCGTGTTAATAGATCAGCCCACCACAAATCTAATTACATCTAAGCTAACATCTCTCATGGAGGCTGCTGAAATGCTCGCGCCGCTTTTATTTTTTCTGTCACCTCTATATATCTTGTCAGTGTAGATGCTGCGTACATACTCGGATCGTCCATGGACGTCAGTAATATTAGTAACTGCTGGCATCTCCCTGGTTTGAGGGTCTTTAGCCTGTTAGGTACTTTTATCACAATGCCTGTCTGGAACGTGGAAATGTCGCTTAACTTTATACAAGCTTATGACTGGGCTCTTTGCCCTGTGCTTAGTGCTAGTAAAGTGACTGTTTTTTTGGTCAAATCTTTGCTGCTTTGGAAGAGTTAAAGGGGTTAATACCTCTTTTTGTGCAAAATTTGTCCCACAGCTCAAATGAACTGCCGTATTGTCTCAAGGTAGTTAGCGTTAAGTATGCAACTACCTCATCTAGTGCCTCATTCGGGGCTCTTTTCTTTTTGTAGCATCTCCTGATATACAGGCGACTATCAACTTGAGGTGGTGGGCAAAAAGGAGAAGTCAGAAAGACATTATAAAGCTCTAGGATAACTAAATTTCCTTTCATCAACTAGGAAACCTAACCATTCTAAAAACTTGATTGTCGATCTAACATTATATTTGCAAGAATAAAAATTATCTCCCACACGTAAGAAGTCGTCGAGAGAGATTACCAAGCTAAAGCCACGTTTCCTTAGAGATTAAACTACTGGTCTCATAACCATTATGAAAATGTTTGGTCAGATATTTAACTCAAAGAGTTAGCACCTGAATCATACACTTAATCTCCAAAAAGGAAACTTAGATATTTCCGTAATTTTTTCTGATCAGGTACAAGATGGTAGGCATCTTTCAAGTCAACAGTGCTTATAAAGTTGCCTCTTTGTAAGAGCTTTGGGGCTGATCTGATTTTTTCTAATTAAAAATGCAAGGCTGTGATAAATTTTTTAAGTTTTTTGAGATTTGAAATGAATTAATATGACCCATTTTTTTTAAGTTCTAAAAACTGTGGTGAGTAAAATCGATCCCCACTGGACGAAACTCTTTCTGATACCTCTTTATCAAGCATAGAATGTAATTCTGTTTTGATTTTCAATTTCTTTTTGGTAGTGAACTTATTGGTCGTATAGGGCCTCGTTAATTAAAAGATCCTACTGTTGAAGCTCATTTTTATACCTTTAATACAACTAATGACCAATCTATCTGACGTAATTTTTTCCCAGTTACCCTTAAAATACTTTAAATGCCCATTAATTTTCCTTACACTTACTTGTTCTCTTGGGTCAGTGCTTTGAAGTTTGCTTGGCCTCTTTGGGCCCAGCGTCCTCTCTGGCACCTTGCAACTTCCCCGAACTGTAGCTTTAGCTGATGGTATGGATAGTTCTTGCTGAGTTGCTGGAGGGGTGACCGTCTCCCTCACAAGTTCAGCGAGTTCAAATCTATGCAAGCAAGTTTGGGATTTTTCCTCGTAGACTACCAGCAACTTTTTCTAAAGCCATGGCATTCTTTAGCTTTCCCAACAAGCTCTCACTGAACAACCACTCGCCAACAGTTGTTTCTTCAAGGATTGGCTTGACGTACTTGTCAACAGAGGTAGTGATGAGGGACCGCTTGGACTTGGTTAGGTTATGTAGGGTGTGCGTCATCAAAGCCTATGATGACTGTGGTAGCCCACCCTACTGCTGCTAGGGTGGCACTAATTTCATCGTGTCTTTTTTGCATGTGCATGTGATGAGTCTTGGTATGCTTTGGCACCACGTGCGCTGTTTTTGAATTCAAGTTCAGCGACTCAAAGCCCTGCGGAGATTTGTACGCCTCTAGAAGTTTATCTCTGTCCTCTTTAAGGAGACCATACTCAAGCCACTAGGACCAGCACTTTTTGAGTGACGGATGTATGGTTTTATATTATGCACTGTAGAGTGAAGGGTTCACTACCAGGGCCTTTACTATTTTCAAATCAAGGTCTCCCTACAATTGATTAGTTTCTATCTCTGGACCTAGTCAGAGAAGATAGAAAAGATTATTAAATAAGCACGCTTGCCTTCGTAACTGGCTACGTACCTATATATGTATACATGCATGTATGCATAGTGCTATTTATCGGTATCTACCGAACTGCCGAGGCTGGGAGTATATCATTGTGTGTCTGGCATAATACAAGCACAAGGATCACCTTGCCACAAAAGCATTCCGTGAGCATTTTGTCTGTTATATTGATCCTCGTTTGGCGTTATGCAAGTGCCACGGACTTGCTTTTGAAAAACAATCATTCAAGTAGCACTAGAAGGAAAAAAATGTTTCTCACTTTTCTCGATATTTCCTTCTTTATCTTATTCTTCCGCACTTGATTGGCTGGACGACTCACTATCGCTTTTACCTAGCCCTTGCTGTACCTCCAGTGCAGTGGCCAGCTCCTCCTTCGCCATTCTGAATTTCATCCTCAAGACTCCCACGTTCTTATCAGAGAAATGTCTTCTCTTGTTCATGGTAAAGAGGTGGGAACCAAACTTTGTAGCACTGAGTGCACAAGAAAAGGGAATAAGGTGTTCGAAAAGAGAACGAGACCAGGGCAGACGGTAGGAAAAGATAGCCAGATCAGTGGCAAAACGAAATCTCGCTTACACTCTCTAAACTCGTGGTCATAGCAATAGGGGAAGGGGGACTACGTTAATTATTATACATAATTTTAAGAACGACGTGACTGAAATGTCAGTGCTTAAATATGGGTCTAACGATCCTCATGAGATATTGGTTAACTTTCAGTCCAGATCAAAGTGTATTGAATCAGAATACAGGTTAGAAGAGAGCTCATGTCTTGAGCCTATCTGAGGGTGGCTAATTTAATGTCTTGGTTCCTCTCAGCAAGATTTTAGGTTTTGCTTAAGATGATCGTAGGATTGAGGTCCATGTAAAAGATAAGTTTATACTTACGAGATCAAAAAATAATTTCAATGTATTTTTTCAAAATGCTACTTCTGCTGCAAATGCTTACAAGACACAAACTTGGTAAGAATTAAAAATAGTCGTACTGAGTCTTGAATGGATTATGCCATATGAAGTAATGTTAAAAATTTATCTTCTCAACTATTTGCAAAATGGCAAAATAATGTCTATGAGTTTCCGTACTTGGGAGCTCTGTGGATATTCACTCTTATCCACAACATCAAAGTATATGTAGACAGTTGAGACGTCTAAATAGTTGGAAAAGCCACGATGCGTTATAGAGGCTTCTTTAACAAACCGAAAAAATCAGAGAGCCGCTAGTGCTAGTAAATTTGACCATTGTAATAAAAAACGTGAGACTATTAAAATCAATAATATTATTCTTGAGATGATCCTACTCTTGATGTGACAAAAAATTTGTTTCATTTATTATATCATATGAACGCTTATTTTTAGAATTCATATTATAGTACGGACCTCGCATCCTAATTAAACAGATATAATTTTCTGAACGTCGCGCCTTTCACTGTAATTGATTGCTCCGAGCAAAATGAGCCATTTAAAAATGCTCCAGTATATGAGCGTTGAGAATATGAATCTCAAGCAATTTTTCCTGTCAATACATTAGCCTACTTCTTAATGCTGCACTATTATTTTTTTAAATACAGTCCAATGAGCGGAGATCTTACGAAACATATGTAAGGCTACAAAAGTCATGCGCATGGCTCCACTAATATAATTTGTCTTTTAACTGTCATTAAAAAATCAAATGTTAATGGATTAACTTTTCACATCGGTATTTAACTCTGGCTTAATGAACCTGTTAATCCTTATATGCCACAGAAAGGTGGGACATATTTAAAAACCTTTTCATTATATATTGGCGAACGCATAACATTTGTGGCTCATAATGCAATATCCAGTCGCGCGGGAGCGTGATGAGATGAGTTTGAGAAAGCAGACAAAGCCTCGCTGACTGTGCTACTATTTACTTCAGATTTAAATACTCGAGTTCTCCAATTTCAAAAATTTAGTATTTTTTCCGGTGTGCCTAAAGTATTGTGGTTCAATTTAGTATCTTCAATCCAAATCCACAGCTTTACTGCAAAATTTACATCAGAAAGTCGTTGCAACACGGGAAAGAAGGCATGTGTATCTCAAAATGCTCTTAGCCTGAAAATATTTTTCCCATGAAGTTGGCTATTAGCCGAATTTTTCCAGTGTTAAATTGGGATAGACGTGCTCTTAAAACCAAGCAGCGCTTAAACTCCGCTCCGTTACTTCCTCCTGTAGTGCTTTTTATATGACATAATCACTAGGATATCATATAATAAGGCTACTGGTATATAGCATTTTACCATAGTACGCAGATTTGCAGATTATAGTAGAGAACAACAATGCCTTAGAAGAGTAAGGGGGGGATGGATGACTCTCTCATAGTCGAATTGTCCTATATAATCAATTATACAAATAATAAAATATGTGTGGCAAATCCAAGTCATGTACATGTATGCATGTGTGATCCCATAGCCATAAAACAAACACTGGCCAGGCGTAGCGTTGCTAATATACGATACTTACTTAGCGGAAAAGTTTAAATACGCACAAAAATTTAAATATCTTAAATACATTAATATTATCTCTGTCTAACCTCGAATTTCGTACGCTTTAAACGTTAACATCTCAATTTTAGTACGTGAATAGCGATTTGTAATTAATAAATAAATCGACAGCAATAAATTTTATAATCTCTCATTAACAGTAATGAGTTATTACTTCTGACGTTTTTACGATTTTTGTAGACGAACTAAACCAACAAAAAGTTTGATTTTTATAATAAATATAAATTATAGATGATAGAAAGATAATTCAAATGTTCTACTTTGATGATAAGATCCTTTGAAGTCACTGGTTATTTAACAAAATTCACTAAAAAAAAAATACTATTTTATTTAACAAAAAGTATTGCCGCTTCACTTTACTGTTCCTCATAACTAATCAAGCCCATATTTGGTGGCATAATTTGGAGCTCAAGGAGAAAAATAAGATAGCAGACGATTCAAACATAACCTTATTTTTCATTTTTTGAAGTTATACTTCTATAGGCTTGTAATTCGCGAGGGTACTTTTTCTTTTTCTTTTTTTTTCTTCTAACCAAATCTAAGTAAGGTCCTTACCCACTCTGCTATAAGCGGACCAGATATGAGAAACTCGATGACTTTGTTTTGTCGTACAGTTGGTTTTCTTATTTTTAATGCTAATTTTTATTAACTGTGTATTAATTTATTTGGTTTAATTATACATTCAGTAAATAAATAATTTATCAAACGGAATATAATTTTTTAGTTCTTATCAGAGAAATGTCTTCTCTTGTTCATGGTAAAGAGGTGGGAACCAAACTTTGTAGCACTGAGTGCACAAGAAAAGGGAATAAGGTGTTCGAAAAGAGAACGAGACCAGGGCAGACGGTAGGAAAAGATAGCCAGATCAGTGGCAAAACGAAATCTCGCTTACACTCTCTAAACTCGTGGTCATAGCAATAGGGGAAGGGGGACTACGTTAATTATTATACATAATTTTAAGAACGACGTGACTGAAATGTCAGTGCTTAAATATGGGTCTAACGATCCTCATGAGATATTGGTTAACTTTCAGTCCAGATCAAAGTGTATTGAATCAGAATACAGGTTAGAAGAGAGCTCATGTCTTGAGCCTATCTGAGGGTGGCTAATTTAATGTCTTGGTTCCTCTCAGCAAGATTTTAGGTTTTGCTTAAGATGATCGTAGGATTGAGGTCCATGTAAAAGATAAGTTTATACTTACGAGATCAAAAAATAATTTCAATGTATTTTTTCAAAATGCTACTTCTGCTGCAAATGCTTACAAGACACAAACTTGGTAAGAATTAAAAATAGTCGTACTGAGTCTTGAATGGATTATGCCATATGAAGTAATGTTAAAAATTTATCTTCTCAACTATTTGCAAAATGGCAAAATAATGTCTATGAGTTTCCGTACTTGGGAGCTCTGTGGATATTCACTCTTATCCACAACATCAAAGTATATGTAGACAGTTGAGACGTCTAAATAGTTGGAAAAGCCACGATGCGTTATAGAGGCTTCTTTAACAAACCGAAAAAATCAGAGAGCCGCTAGTGCTAGTAAATTTGACCATTGTAATAAAAAACGTGAGACTATTAAAATCAATAATATTATTCTTGAGATGATCCTACTCTTGATGTGACAAAAAATTTGTTTCATTTATTATATCATATGAACGCTTATTTTTAGAATTCATATTATAGTACGGACCTCGCATCCTAATTAAACAGATATAATTTTCTGAACGTCGCGCCTTTCACTGTAATTGATTGCTCCGAGCAAAATGAGCCATTTAAAAATGCTCCAGTATATGAGCGTTGAGAATATGAATCTCAAGCAATTTTTCCTGTCAATACATTAGCCTACTTCTTAATGCTGCACTATTATTTTTTTAAATACAGTCCAATGAGCGGAGATCTTACGAAACATATGTAAGGCTACAAAAGTCATGCGCATGGCTCCACTAATATAATTTGTCTTTTAACTGTCATTAAAAAATCAAATGTTAATGGATTAACTTTTCACATCGGTATTTAACTCTGGCTTAATGAACCTGTTAATCCTTATATGCCACAGAAAGGTGGGACATATTTAAAAACCTTTTCATTATATATTGGCGAACGCATAACATTTGTGGCTCATAATGCAATATCCAGTCGCGCGGGAGCGTGATGAGATGAGTTTGAGAAAGCAGACAAAGCCTCGCTGACTGTGCTACTATTTACTTCAGATTTAAATACTCGAGTTCTCCAATTTCAAAAATTTAGTATTTTTTCCGGTGTGCCTAAAGTATTGTGGTTCAATTTAGTATCTTCAATCCAAATCCACAGCTTTACTGCAAAATTTACATCAGAAAGTCGTTGCAACACGGGAAAGAAGGCATGTGTATCTCAAAATGCTCTTAGCCTGAAAATATTTTTCCCATGAAGTTGGCTATTAGCCGAATTTTTCCAGTGTTAAATTGGGATAGACGTGCTCTTAAAACCAAGCAGCGCTTAAACTCCGCTCCGTTACTTCCTCCTGTAGTGCTTTTTATATGACATAATCACTAGGATATCATATAATAAGGCTACTGGTATATAGCATTTTACCATAGTACGCAGATTTGCAGATTATAGTAGAGAACAACAATGCCTTAGAAGAGTAAGGGGGGGATGGATGACTCTCTCATAGTCGAATTGTCCTATATAATCAATTATACAAATAATAAAATATGTGTGGCAAATCCAAGTCATGTACATGTATGCATGTGTGATCCCATAGCCATAAAACAAACACTGGCCAGGCGTAGCGTTGCTAATATACGATACTTACTTAGCGGAAAAGTTNAAGAAATACATTAATTACCCATATTTAATTAAAGATCATTATTCAATAAAAAAATAAAAGAACAAATACAGCTCACGAGCTAAATTCTAAGAACCCCACGAATGACACTTCAATGAAACAGTTAAGACCTTACTCTGAAAAAGTCCGGTCATAACAATGGTACACTGAAACAAAATAAATAATACAAGTTATGGAGAAATTTTAGCAAAAATTGCTATTTTGTTTAGTGAATCGGTGTAGGCTGATAATAAAGAAGAAATTATTATTTATAAAAAGTAAATTTATTATTCTAACAATTATCACCATAGTCTAGTTAATTAGAAGTATGGTTAGAACAGTAACAGTTACCATGCTAGAAAAGTGTACCTTAAAAGGATTCTTTTACAAATCTGACTCTTTTGCATAGAAATGTTTACTGTTGTAATCATAATTTTTTCTTTTGAAACCCTACTTTTTCTTGTTAAAGCAGCAATTCTTATTGTTACAAATAAAAATTTTCTTCTTTTTTGTCCACTTGCATTCGATTGACTGTCCAAAATAGTTGTGTTAGCTAAAGGTTCTCTGAAATTTTTATTATTTCTTTTTCTGAATGTAGTATACCCCATGAAAACGCTCCAATGTTTATGATACTAAATAAGTAAATGCTACAGCTATGTAAGAACAGTTTAATTAACGTTTTCTTAATACTTTATTAAATCATTGTAAAAATAGAAAGACAAGAAAATAAGTATATTTTTCTTAATTTTGATGCCCAGATACTAAGGCTTGTAATGAAATTCTTTATTCTACATTTTCATAATTTTCATTAATTTTCTACGAACTTGTTCAACTGGTTAATTGGTCAGTCATAAACGTCTTCGTTATAATCCATGTGCCTTTCCTCAACTACTTATTTAATTCTAAGGTTTTCACGTAAGTTTCCTCTCTTTCATACATTAATACTCATATACTACTTATTGGTATCTCTAGAAATTACTTTCGGATATGGTTTATGATTTCGTTTTTAAATTAGAGAAAAAAAAGACAAATTTAAATCAATGTTAATGTTTCATTCTAAATAGTCTATAATACATTCAAGTTTATGAGAGTTATAACTTATTCTTTGTAACACGTAAGTTGGGGATTGTGGCTTACGTGTGTGATTGTTGAAACTATACATTTAATACTTTTATTAATGATATGCCATGCAATTTTTTGTTAGCATGGATCGGAAAAGGACCAAGTAAAGCCAGTATTGAGCCGCACCGATTGCAGCAACAGATAGTGCCGTACAGCAATCGCAATTGGACAGCCTTTTACATTATTCAGAACCACTTATTAATCGAACACTGAGGCACCACTCTGTCACAGCTGCACTCGGCGCTGCTCAAGACGAGACACAACAAGAAGACACCCTTGACTATTAACTGCTTATTTATTTATGTTGACAACGGTTATTGAGATTACAATTATGGCGTGACACACCACAAAGGCCACGATTCCTGTGTTGTAGCTTCCTGCTGCCACTAATTAGTATATCGTGGTATTATTTACCTGGTAACTAGTAATAGGGGACTCAGGCTGACTCTATATGGCATTAAGAAAGGGTAATTAGGGACAACTACTTTAACGCACGCAACACACATCACAAAAAATTAAATCATTATTTAATATTTCTCTTCGTATACCTAAATTCTTGTAAAATAGTATATTAGATTATTAATTTGCACATCAATGTCTATGAAAAATTTGTGTAAAAGAAAGAGAATTCATCAAGTTGTTTTGATTACTTACTTAAAAAGTGAAACATTAACACCATTCTCTGCAGGAATATTCTTTGAATGTTTGTTAATGTCTATAGACTCTACAGCCAAAATGTGTGTTTGAGTTAATGTGAACACATTTTCTATCTTCAATCTTTATGGTGTTACATCCCGAGTTGATACGAATTATATTTTAACTAAAAATTATCCGTCCATTAAAATTCAGATATGACGTATTGTGAATATGACAAGAGGAGCTTGTATGTCGTTTATGTTTGCGCGTCTGTGTATTAGCTTTAAGGTGAATGCTTCATAATATGCTGACATAGAATACGGCCAGCCTCATTGCAAAAATGCATGTATGTATGAATAAATAGTGACTTGCTCATTAATTGTTTAATTTTGATAATGTATACTAATTGAAAATTTGTAACTCACAAATTACTTCATTATATTATAAATTGATTCTAAAATCCTCAGAATGATTAATTTTAAAATTGTAAACTTACTGTTACAATTGAACTTGTATTTGGCGTTTTTATATTGCTGATACGAGCTTTCATCATCACTGATCCAAAAACTCAATCGCACTTGTCAGAAAATGCGATTGGTAATGTTGTATTGTTATTGCCTAATATGTAAAATCATAACATGTAACATCATCATGCAACTGTCAACGCAGTCTGCAAGAACATCGCTCATTGGTTGACCTAATTCAACCAAAGGCCTCTTTTACTCGCTCTGATGCTATAAAAACGCACCATCAAGAGGAAAAAGTGATCTCTTTACGTCTTTCACCTGTCCTCTAAAGTATTAGTCAACTCTTGACTCTCGCGACTTGTGAATACCTTATACACGTTAGGCATAACGTGTTGGCTGAGGCAACTCAAATGCGTATCGAGAACATCAAAAGTATTGGACTACGCTAAGGAGCAAGGTACAGCAAAGGAGGCCCGCTGAAAGTGATTCCAGCGATAGCAGCAGAAGCAGAAATCGCAACATCCTACTGGCCACGAACTCGTTGGTGTAGTTCAAGGAAATACTGACGGTTACAGACCGGTTACCTCAAATCATGAGGAATTTCCGAAGCAGCAGTAAAAAAAGTCAGTGATAGATGTAAGTAAAATATTCATAATAAAATTTACGTTGAACTTTGTTATAGTGACTTCATTAAATTGTATTTGAAAGAACACATTATTATTAAACTTCTTCAATAAAGAGATACATTAATTACCCATATTATTTAATTAAAGATCATTATTTAATAAAAAAATAAAAGAACAAGTAAAGCTCACGAGAAGAATTCTAAGAACCCGACGAATGACACTTAAATAAAACAGTTAAGATCTTACTCTAACTAAGTCTGGTCATAACACCATCACCCCCACAGTCT